>JASDQU010240988.1:218922-232648 GCA_032191745.1 Picea mariana
AAAAGTCAGGATATATCTTGGTCACCTTGACTATGTGGAAATTGAAACCACCATTAGGCCACAATGTTTCTCCTTCAACCAACAACCACCTTTTCATGTTGTTTGAACCATGGCACAGCTGTACAACTCAAAGAAACGTAGATGAACACACTGTCACTTTCTCACAGTGGTAAAATGCACTCATTTCCACCACACATTGACCGCACATCCTACAAAACCTACTCTGATGGCACACACACAATATCTGGTTTGGGATGACCCGTGACTATACCTTGCTTTGTCCTCTAGCGGCCAACCCTGCTCTCTTCCACATGAATTGTCTTCCTTTCTATCTGAACGATGAAGTTTTCCATAAATAGGTTACAGATTGGCCAGGTATTGTGGTCAAGTAGAATATATCAGGCATCTCCTATATGATGCCTTCTATGGCACAACGGTCTGCTCTAGCACAACTTTTGGAGGTCTAGACCAGTTCTATGAAAAGGGCACACTCTTCTTCTAGCTCTCAGGAAGGGGATGAAAATGAATAAAAGGAGGGGTTACCTGGCGGGATCCTCACGAATCCATTTTCTAATATCCCATATGATGCCCAGATTACTGGTTAGCAATGGAAGGACGTTATGGCTTCTTTTTTTCCTTTAAAGCAACTGTAAACCAATGCCCTTATGGTTCCCCAACTAAGCCTACACCTAACCCAATAATCACCATGGCCATTCCATTATCATCCATCCACATACCAACCCACACCAGTGCAACCATGCCCCATTCTGCCACACCCCTCCAGCCCAACATCCCAATTATCCATATCAGTGATGACCCCCCTAAATCCCCTTAATCAACCCCCATCACTAAAGAGGCCCAACCTGGGATTTCCACCACTGACCAATTTTCACTCCTGAAAACATGGACACCGATACCCTCTCTACCAATCACTTGACCATCCCACTCCCCTCCACCTTTCCCCCCAGGTCCGCAAGTTCATAACCCTTCCACCACAACCTCCTACACCATCCCCCTTCCTGACCCAAACATAATGCTAGATACGAATGTGCCACTAGTTCATAACCTCCCTTCGCAAGATACCTTGGATGGCCAAGACAATGCTCAATCTAGTCATAGTGAAACTTCTATCAAAGATCATATTGGTTCCCTGTTGCAGGACCTRCAGTAGTTCCACAAAATTCTAGAACTATGCCTTGAGTGTATTGAGGTCATGACAAAAATTTCCCCTCGGCTTCAGGTTCGGCTCACCCAAAGCCTGCACAAGGCTTCCCTTAGCCCAGATGGTGTTGGCACCCCCAACATCTCATACCGTTCCATTTCTAGTGGCCAACCACTCGTGTCAATATTACCCCCAGATCCCCCTACCCGCATTGCTGACATGGCTTCATGGACTATGCCACATATCGTGCATCTAGTTCACAACTCTGTTGATCAATCGGAGTAGTGCATTACTGCCATGCAACAAACCAATGACGAACTAGAACAATATGCATAGAAACTACAGGAAGTTGCCACTTTTGCCTCTGCAATATACATCACAGAGCATAACTTAAGGATGAAAGATGAATCAACTGTTGAGGCCATCACAAACAATTTTAATTAGGTCTAGCCTATTTTTAGCCATATGGTGCTTGAACTACCGAAAGACATTATTCCAGTCAAACCACCTCATAAGGTTGAGCTCCTTGTTGGTGCATGGTCTCACTTGGATGCCAAAATAGATACCTTACAACACGAATTGGATTCCCTCAAACATAAGGAAATGGAGCCACCTAAAGGGCTCCTCCAAAACATGACACAAGAAGTAGAGGTAGACACTAGATTCAAGGCTTCGTTTCATTCCCACAAGCAGGAATTTTTTCGACTCTTCAACATGGCTACGGACTAGGTGGGCTTCCTGGACCAACGTAATAATCTTGTCACAGAGCTACATGCTCAAATTGTTTATATGCACGTAGAATCCCATACTATTGATTATCCTATCGAACAAGATACCAATTTTTCCATGATTCAAGCTGAGGATGATAGGTTGGCTACCATGGATGATGCCAATAGAGAGAACAAGACCATGCTTTGACATTTCAAACTGACAGTCCAAGCTGAGTATGTCTCGCTACAACAATTGGACTCCATCACTAAAATGGAGTGGAATACTCTGTTGGCTACCCAACCTCAGGTGCCAGATGTACATGTTGTGTAGTAATTTGTTGCTAGTGCCTCAATTTTGGCTGGGAAATGGAAAGACCAGATCGCCCACTTTGACCAGTTTCACACATAGGCTTTGGAAATTGTCCATGAGTTGGACCCTTCGTTTGAGGGAGGCCAAAGAAAAGATATTAAGACTTGACTCGATATGATTCAAGATTTGTGGTCGAGGCCTCTTGAACCCTATGTTTTTGGGAGAAGACTCAATTTTGCGGAAATAACATAGTTTTGAGATAGTTAGAGTGTGTTACAGTATAACACAATGCACTAGCAAAGGATCCGAGCAGTAGAAATCGATAGACTAGATCACCATCAAGGAATGCAGTTTTCTGCTAGATGGAAGGATCAACAGAAAGCGCCAGAACCTTCTAGTGGAAACTAAGAAAATGTGGACTCCAGAAACTATAACGAACGAATCAAGAAGTCCCATGAAAATCTATAAGAAATGTACTTATGAAACGCGACAAGGATAATGAAACTACTAATGATGATGTTGATGATGCTAATGTTTTTGTTGGAGAGGTTGATACTGATAGAGCTGTTGATTTTTAACTATAGAAACTTGAGCTATCTCAACCCTAGGTTTTGTATTGAGAATTGTATATGTAATGTGTCAAGTCTTAGATCTGTTTCCAAGGATATGATAAGACCAGTCGTGAAAAGTAGTTACAAAGCTTTCGCTCATCTGAGATCCGACTATTGTATACTTTCATTTGATATCTTTGGGTGACAATGATTGTACTCTATAATTAGTTAAATGATCTAGGTGACAATGATTGTACTTCTATAATTATGGATGCTACAAAGGTATTAACAAAAAATAATTTGGTTCAACAACCTCAAAACAAATGTATTTAAATTCAGAGAAGTACTGAAACCTTCATGAAAAGATACAAGGAATTAGTTTAAATGGGACTACCTTCATGTTGGGATAAAAATGGAAACTTTATTCAGTAGGAAGCATATAAAGATATGTTAATAAAATAAAGAGATGATATAACTAAATTTAAAGATATGGAAGGTGTTTTGAAAGGTCAAACTATTGTCTGCGAGTTAATAGATGATTTTCATTTTTTATGGAAAATAAAAAATTCATTTCCTATTATTCCATCATATGATAGATATATAGAGCTTGATATAACTTCTAGAAAAATGGTTAAAGTCTGAAGAAAAAATTCCTGGAACTATCCAAACTCATACCTTGTTAGGAAATTGTGCCAAATGTATTGTGTTCTATACTTTGTTCTATGCATACCTGTACTATGTTCTATAATATGTTCTATACATGCCTATATTGTGTTCTGAAAGGGAAATGCAAACTGTGACTTGGTTTTAAAAACAAATATTTAGTTGTTGGGTATTTCATCATCACTTGTCCTTCTTGGCTTCATGGTTCATCATTATAATGGTGTACATAGAATTTATGGAATAAATAATGACATTCTTATGGAATAAATAATGACATATTAGGATGTTTATGGAAAAAAGAATGATGGTTTTTTTTTTTCTTTGATGAAAATATGGTGTAGATGAGATTTTTCAGTAGAGGTATGTCTTTAGACAAATTATGCACATTCATAGGAAAATGAATGAAAATGGATGTTGATACATTGTATAAGATGGATGATGACACCATAACTTCAACCAACTTCTATTATTGTTTTTATAATTGAATAAACTTGTTTTTTTGTTGATATATGTAGTTGTCTATAGATGATGTTGACAATGTGGGAAACAATGACAAATTGTTTGAATCCATGGACTCGAGGGAAACAATTAAAAATGCTCTGAGAAATTAAAATGGGGAACTTATTACATTGGGTAGGTATGAACCAATGGAAGAGAAAAAAGAAATATGTGTATTTTTTATGGAAGATATACAAAGATATGGGGTGTGCACCATTTTTTGAAAAGGTTGTTTATCACATATATAATATGTTTTGTATGTACAAAACTACATATCTTCCCACACATTATTTCTTTCATTTACCTTTAATTTGTTTTTGCTACTTTATATGCATGAATCGTACTATGCCACTTTCAATTATTTTCCAGTAGATAGATTGGGTATGTGGAATTGAGAGTGATGTGAGGGGGGGGGAGAAGAGGCCAAATGAGCTTCCACCTTTACATGATTGGCCATGTTCAATAGAGAGTAAATTTTTATTGAAACCAAGAGAATATTATTCAGGTATTCCATTTTAGTCCTTTTAGAGTCTCATACATGTTGATATGTCTGTTTATTTATTTAATTATTATTCAGGACCATATAAAATTTTATTATCTAATGATTTTTGTAGGTATTTTCAATGGAAATGAAACTAACAACTAGCCTATGTGTGATGTGTTTGTACAAGCACTTGCCTCATCGAGCTCATGGACACAATTAGTTAGTACTCATTTTTCCACTTTAGCTAGTGTGTGTGCACAGTTGCCAATGATTCATGTATATTTCAACCCTTTACTAAATTCTAGCAACAAATCACCCTAGTATACAGTATTTAGGTTTTACAACAAATCCATGGTCTTTTAACTTGTAACTTCTAAATTACCAACACCATACATGGATTTTTCTTCCTAGGGCATGCATTTTTCACCATGCCCTATTTTCATGCATTTTTATGCATTTTTTTGCATTTACAAAGCATCTTTTATCCCTTATGCACAGTATAGGATATTAGGTTTCAAAATGCACAACTAAAGTATGAATATATGTAAAATTATAAAATCCAAACTCCACAATTTGAACCACTCAATTTGGAGGTCATATGAGTCTTAGGCATGCATTTTACAGTAAGACAGTTTTACCCTCCATTTACAAAAAGTTTTGAATCTTGGTTCAAGGTAGAAGTCCTTAGTCATTTTGAAATGCACTCCGGATGAAATTTATAGATTTAGAATGTTATTAAATTCACCCCAAATATTATATCACTAAATTTTGAGTTGTATATAAGCATGGGCATGCATTTCAATTAGGTCACTTTCTATTGTTTCGGTCTCTCAATTTACAAGGTAGATTTTCCCTCTTTTAAACAACAACCACTTTTATGTTTGCAAATGAAAATATAAATATGTAGAAAGGTGTAAAATTATCTAATACAACCTCAGAAACTTGAATCACTCAAATTGCAGGTGTGTTAAGACCTAGGCATGCATTTTTTGAATCTTGACGTACATTTTGCACAAATGCAGAAATTATAGTTTAAAATCAAAAGATGTATTTTGCTCATTTGGGTTTTCCACTTTAGTCTTTCTAGAGTCTCATAAATGTTGATATTTATGTTTATTTATTTAATTATTATTCTTTCATAAACTTGTATTCTCTGATGATTTCTGCGGGTCTTCAAAATGGAAATGCAACTAACAACTAGTCTATGTGTGATGTGGTTGTAAAATCTCCTGCCTCATCGAGCTCATGGGCACAAGTAGTTACTACTCATTTTACCATTTTAGTTAGTTTGTGTGCATAGTTTCCAAAGATTCATGTATATTTCAACCCTTTACTAAATAATTGGACCGTTGATGGACTGCGCCCTCTAGAGTGTCGCCCCTCAGATGGGAGCAAACATCCATGAGGTCACAATTTCGACGACGCCCGCGTTGACTTTCTGATGATATTTACGCGATCCAATGTCATAATAATGACCAACGTCGTCAATAATATTACAGTGACTTGGATAATGATGGTTTCCAGGAAAATGCCATGTGGCATCCCAATCTGTTGAAATTGGGACGATTGGTTGTGACGAAAGTCTGTTTTGTTAAATCTCTCCACAAATTCCACGTGGCAGTTTGTTATCTCGAATGTATGACAAATGGATATGGTTGTTGATAGTGCAACTAAAGACCTTTGATGAACCTATGGAATTGGATTCATTGGAGTACACATGTGCATTCGTCGGAAGGGCATCAAAATGTGGTCGAAAAATGTGTCAAATGTAATAGTGTTCCAACCCTTATAATTCCCTGATCCAAGATCCCACCTAGATATCTTGAATAGAGTGAGAATTCCACACTCCGRCTAACACTCTCTAATGATTGATAAATCCACTTGAGAATATAGAATAGGCTTTCCAACAATTTTGTCTTCCAAAATTTTATTGATTTTACATTTCTAGGGATCCAAGAAACATGAGAAGTTTCTTTACATAATCTCCATATCGATGAGCCTAAATCTTCCAAAGATTGTTTTCTAGGTGTCTCACTTTGCTTATATGAAACTATTTTATACTTTGATCATATTTCCACCACTTTGATTCTCCTGAAATTAACCTCCAAATATTTTTTGTCCTAAATATGAATTCATTAAATTGGGATCATTAATGTCAAGACTTCCATTTTTGTCATGCACCTAGACATTACTCCAATTAATCAAATGAAATTAATTTGAATTTTTTTCCTACCTAGAAAACAATTTTTTTTATTTCCTTTCCTATTTGTTGAATTATCCCTATTAGAGCCAACATAGCTAAGCCATTATAAAAAAGAAAAGATGAGAGAATGGCCTTTATTAAAGGTGACCATTCTTACCAGATTGAGTCACTGAGATCCCATTGCTACAATTTGTCCTTTATTTTTTGAACAACATGCATCCAACCTAAAGCTTTGGGTTATTCTAAAGATATGGTTGTTCCTAAGTAATTGAAATAGATCCAATTTAAAATGCATGGGAAGCCTAATATTTGAGGAATAGATCACATTAACAGAGGACAAAGGTTCCATTCATAAACATTACTCTTTACATTGTTTACCTTCCCCTTGAATCATTTAAAAATAGATCTTAGATATTTTAAAACATGTTTAAAATTATGGTTGAAGCTCCTCCCATAAAAAAGGTATCATCGATAAACTATGAGTTATTAATTTCTTTAACTCCCTTAATGATAAGAATCCTTTGAATATTACCTCCTCTCCTTTCTTATTCCACTAAATCCTTCTTCCATTAGGATATATGGAAGAGGTGAAAGGGGACAACCTTGTCGAAGGTCTCTTTTCCTTCAAATAATGGGGCATGCATGTCTTTGACTAAAGTTTCTAATGAAGGGATTTCAGTGCAATCTCTAATCTAGTGAATGATGTGCTCTTCAAATCCAAACCTGTATAATAAATCAAACAAAAAAACATGGCAACCCCTATCAAAAGTGTTACCCATATCAATTTTAATAATCATTCCTTTTTCTTTTTTATATTTTCTTAAGTGGACGACCTCCTAAACCAACAAGATTTTATCTATTATTTTCCTTTCTTGCATGAAACCCCCTAATTTTCTAAGACCAAACCTAGAAAAATCCTTTTGATACAATTCAATAGGATTATTTTCATGAACTTATAGGATATATTGCACAAGAAGATGGGTCTAAACCTAGAAAAGAAAGTGGGTTGATTCTCTTTTGGAATTAGGACTATAAAATATGCATTTGTGTTTCCTCCATTTTTGTCCTTATTCATAGTCCAATTGAGCATGTGGCATAAGATGAAATGAATTATGCCCAACATGCTCTAGAAAATGAATAGTAAATCAATTGTGCTCTCGTGCTTTGTTGGACTCTATTCCTCATGTTTCCTCTACCAAAATGAATAGTAAATAAATTGTGCTCTGGTGCTTTGTTGGACTCTATTCCTCATGTTTCCTCTACCACCTTTGATTATGTGATTTATTTTTTAAGATCCAGGTTGTGTTCCACTAATACTAGTTAAGGAACCCCCTACACCACCTCTTCCATAGCTTCCAAATCAAACACTTCCTCCTCGATATAAAGATCCTTGAAATGGTTGAATGATTCTTCTTTAATGGCATCATACTTGATCAATCTTTCTCCATTTTACTTAACTATTTCTTTAACATTAGTTTTGAAAAATCTCATTGTTTTCTACTTATGAAAAAAAGAAGTGTCCTTATCTCCAAATTGAAACCATAGGCTTCTTGACTTTAGATCCCAGTGTTCCTCTTTTTTTTATTGATTTGATGCATCTTGATAGATAGTTTCCTCTCCTCGATAATACTCTATTGTGTGACTTCTTCCACTTCCATTTTAACCTATGAACTCCTCAACAGATATTGCAATTATTTTTTTTCCATTGCAAGCAATTTGTATGTGTATTTTTCCCAAGCCTTCAATTCAAATTTAATCATATGAATTTTTTACTCCCATATGAAAGAAGGACATCCCTAGAATATAGTACACGAAGATTCCTTAATTATATAAAAAAATTCCAAATCATGTAGCCAATTGAGGTTGAATTGAAATGGGATGGGTCCAATATTTTCCTAAGTCTAGAAAACTAAAGATATAGGTTATGATCAAAGACCCTGTGAGCAATGCTATGAGAAGAGATTAAAATATTTTCTAACAATAAGTCATTGTGGATTAGGAATCTATCTAACCTGGCTAAAATATGGCATTGTTCCATGTGTAGGTTGGACCAAGTGAATCTCCCCTTCTTGGGTATTATATCCACTGCATCCCAGTTTTATATCATATCTTCCATTCTTTCTCTAATTTGGTACCTTGCTATACTACCACCCCTTTTTTCTTTGTGCGACAATACCAAATTAAAGTCATCAACAAAAGTATTGAACTTATCATGGCCAACCTCTTTCATGTCTATTAAATATCACCCAAAAAATATTTTTCTCCCCATACTAGATTAGTGCATACATATTGAATATTTGGATCTATTTTCCTAAATATTTATGCACCATAGAAACCATAATATAGTATTTTAGTTTTATGTAGCACTACCTCAAACATGTTCAAGTCCCACTATTTAAAAACACCCCCAAATTCCCATTGAGCACTTTCTACAATTCCATGACTAACCTTCCACTACTTTCTGCTATTTTTTTCATTTATTTTTCCTCCCTCTTGGTCTCTTAAATAAGAGGGACTACAATTTTTTCAATACTAATTATATCCTTTAGTTCTTTAATATTCAATCGACTACCCGAGCCCCTACATTTCAAAGAGAAAACCTTCATAACTTAACTATTGAGGATTTGGAACTGCTTCCATGAGATCCTGATGGATTTTTCATTCCTATACATTTGATAGACAAGAATTTGACACCTAGCCCAAAACAACTTCCAATAGATGCCTAAAGCCCCTAAATTTTTTCCTTCATTGCTATTTCTTTTATTTTTTATTTAGCTAGTTTCAGGTTAGTAGTTTCTTTAGTAAGCACTCTTCTTCCAAATCTTCATCACAACCACCTAACTATTTTATTTTTATTTTTTCCAAGTAATCAAGTCACTAAAAGGATGAATAACCTTTTCAAGGAGAGGATCCTCCTTTTCCAAAGGAGTAATAGGGGGATAAGTTAATCAACCAGGTTCAATACTTGGAGAATATGGGAAGAGAGAAGGGACTAAGGAATGGATATGAATCTTTATCGAATCCTTTTTCTCAAGGGGGGATTAGTGATAGGATTATGAGAATGAAGCTACTCAAAATACGAGGGAAGGATCATATTTGGGCTAGGATAACGCAATATATTTGTTAGAAGAAGGAACTATAGAACCAAAGGCAACATTGCAAGAGGATGGACTGAGGTTCTTATTCCTAAAAGGTATTTTAGCTTGTTTCCATTAAGCATTGTTTTTGGGAGGATATTGAATAGGTGTTGCATGCTTGCATCCTTAGAGAAGTGACCATATTCATGGTAGATATTACACTTGAAAGGGAGTTGTTCATAGCCCAAATTTTGGGTATGATTCTAATTATCTAAAGAAAAACTGATGGACTGAGGAAGTTCTTTCTCTGAGTCCATTTCCACATAAATCCTAATGCAAGAGAAAATTCTTGTCTTTGGCTTAGATTTGTCAATGTATTTTCCTAGTGATTTACCTATAATTTCCAAAGCAACATCACTCTAACAATGCAAGGGTAAATGAGGTACATAGACCCAAACAAGGACCATTGTGGGAATTTCTACCTCCATATCAAATTTGAGTGACTGCATATTGAGATACATACCCCTCAAACCCATGAAATAGGGACCATTTTGAAATATTAAGTATATTTTCTTCTTGTTTTCAAATAGAAAAACATAAAACCCCTAACCACAAAAATAATGACACAAATTACCTTTGATCAACACCTTAGGATTTTCAGAGATCCTTAGCTCCATGGATCTTGGGGATGGCGAAAGACTCGTAAAATTCCCAATCAAACTATGTTTAGATAATGACAATTCCTTAAAACATGAGGCTACCAAAAGAAGAATTACCATAAAAATTTTAGAATATTTTTTAACAAAACTAGATGGGGATTTCTTAGATTTGGATGATTTTTGGATGGAAGACATCAACGCCTAAAAGGATGTAGCCTCAAAATAGGGGATAGATAAGGATTCTCCCCCTTGGAGCCATACCAAGAGGCTTGGCTCAACATAGGAGAGTAGAGAACAAGTAGATGCATAGCACTAGGATTTTATATGTGGTGCAAAATTATCAAATGCATCATTCCTTTACTAGAAATCAATTTAATTAAATATCTAATAATAATTTTTTATTTGCACCACTCAATTTTTGCATACATCAAATATTTTGAGAATAAACTCACTTCCCTCACACATAGGGAGAAATTCATTGATGTCATGGCTCAAAATCCTCCACAACTCGTGGGAGTGTTGTGCACCACTCTAGCAAATGTAGAAAACCTCAGCCATATCACAATCACAATGATCCTTCTTCCATATCGTTATTGTCACTTGTACAAGAAGGTAAGAACTGATTTTTATCATCGGGATTGATAATTATTAACGACATTTCACTCCTTGGAAATGGTGTGTATAATCTTCCATTAAAGAATTCAAATCAAGCATTCATTCAAACCATAAATATGAAAAAGAAACACAAACATACATAAAATGGATTATGTATTATTCATGAAAGCAGGTAAATGTGCTACATCTAGGCCTACCTTTCCAAAGAGAGATGAAGGAGGGCGAGTCCTCTCAAATCACCAAGTTATTCTTATACACCAACACTCCAAGAAGATACAAATGAAGGATGAAGAATGAAATTAAAAGGAACCCCTAATACAAATTATCCCATCCAATGTATACGCAAAGCATCTCTAAAGGGATTGAATGCTCATGTCTAATGAAATGGAACACATGGTGGATGACAACTCACCATGTTCCACTAAAGGGAACAAGGGGAATATTCCATCCCCATGCCTCCACTCTAAATCCTATCACACACATGAGAATCTCTAATACGTAAAACTAAGTCCTATAATAATGTACATCCTCCATAATGTGATCAAGTCTAAGATACGTGCAACATAAAAGGAACCAAGAGATATGTGCGGTTCAACACACGCCATCCAAGGAACCAAGACCTATGCATGGCACATTTCCTGAGTGAAACTTGAAGGGATGTCAAGGGTAGTGAACCTAGCACCATGCTCTTTGATGTTGATAACCTACATGTGRAAGAGAACCTTCTTGCATCCACTGAGCATGACATATAGAATGTAGTAGTTATCCCATATGCAAATCTAGCCCCAACACATGGGCCTTTCCAAATGATCTTCTTGCATTTCTGGTGATTTTGGCTACTTTTTAATTTTTTTGGTTTGATCTTTGGTTGATATGGTACAACTCTCTTGCAGACTTGGAATTTTTGAGTCAGGTAAGCATATATTTCACTCAAACCATAAATTCCTAAATAAACTTTCTATGATACCAACATGATCTATAAACCTTCTTGGATATTCTAATGGTCAACATCAATGAAATTCCAAACTTAAAACAATGATGGTGAGCTTATGCTCAACCCTGTGACTATTTTTTTTGTATTTTTAACACTTTAACATAAATAAAAACACATCTTTCTTATTCTTTAACTATTGTGGCATATGTAATAGACTACAGAAAATACATAGAAGTGAACATAAATAATAGGAAACTCATATTTAATCAAGGATCATTCTTTCCATCTTATTATATTATGGAGATTACAATATAGATTACGAATATTTTCAAGCTTAATGTGAAGCTATGAGATATTATGGTTTTTTATAATCCTCTACAATATGCTTTTGTCTGTATGCTCTTTTATCATCTCCTCCACACTCCTACTCATACTATGAAATAGTTGGAATTTAGTGAAAAAGTGAATTGCTTTCTCCCATTGTGTTAGGATTTTAATAGCTATGTTTAGAGTTATGTTTTGAGGAAATATTCTAATCTCCCCCATCTAGAGAATCAATAATTCACATGTAYCCAACATTTGAACAACAATAATTAAACCTAACCACTTTAAATTCAAAAATCAATATTTATACCATGTGGCGAATGTGAAGGGTTTATCTGAACATGAATTTGAAYRGTAAAGGGTTTCTATTCTATGGTGAATGGTTTCTACTCTAYGGTAAATTTGAATGGAGGTACTTGCGGTGAATTTGAAGGGAACGGAGAGGAGGTTTAAAATTTGAATGGTGGTTTCCTGTGGTTGGTAACTCGTGTGCATAAGCTCCTTCTCTTACTTATTTTCTTTTCTTTCCAATATGAGCACTTTACCATATATTCCAAAACATGAATTTGTTAAGGGGAGGCCTAGAAAAGTCACCCTAGAGAGTCARTCTTTATGAACATATAGAATCATTAGAGAAAGTAAGAGTAAAGAGAGAAGAAAAACTCCAAACAGAGTTAGAGGCAATTCTTGATACCAAATTTAGATTGTTAGAATATAGTAGTCACACAGAGATAGAGAATAGAGTAATAAGATTCAAGGCTCAATAATTAGAGAAAATAAAGTAAAGAGAGAAGTAGAACTCCAAGTAGAGTTAGAGGTAATGCTTGATACCAAATTTAGATTGTTAGAAGACAATATTCAGACACAAATAGATGATATAATATTAGGGTTTGATTGGAAAAACCTAGGACCCTTGGAAGCTTTGGTTCGATGATGGTGGCGGTATGTAGATCAATATCTCATGTCAGATCCTAGGTTTTACCGAGAGATTTATTTTTCTAGGTATTAGAGTTTATGGCAGGAAATGGAACTAAAATTTAATTTCGATGGATGTTAGTGGGGAGGATGACATAGTAGACTACGAAGGTGATGTGGGTCGTACCGAGGAAATGTTCATATCAGATGGAGAATTTGCATGAGCTCAATAATATAGGCAGATGATCTCCAAGAAACTTCTAGAGTCATCAGATGTGCCATTGAATGGTGGTAAAGGTAACACAGATTCAAAGGAAGGAGGGGAGGCAAGGTTTAATCATGCAAATATCTTTAACCTCAAACCCAAGGATTTGAAGGGAGGGAAGTTGCATGCATGTAGTTGTAAGGAGGGGGAATTTGCTTAAGCATTGTTCTCCTTCCACTATGAATTCTCAAATAGTCTCTTTCCCTAGGAAAATTCCAATCGGAGGGGATGGTATGAGCATGCACTCTATCCAAAATAAGGCCTAGAGAAACATATGTTGGAAGGTTCAAAGGGAGAAAAAGAAAATGGTCATGGGAGTTGATGTAGCTATAGGATCGATCCAGAAGCTTCTCAAA
>JASDQU010240989.1:10565-33429 GCA_032191745.1 Picea mariana
CAACGTGCCTGCTATTTTTATGTGCTTAATGAATGGAGTGTTCAGAGATTATTTGGACAAGTTTGTCATAATCTTCCTGGACGATATCTTGGTGTATTCCAAGACAGAGGAAGAACATGAACAACACTTGAGAATAGTTTTACAGGTGTTGAGAGAACACCAGCTGTATGCAAAACTGAGCAAGTGCTCATTTTATCAAAGGCAGATTCATTACTTGGGACACATTATATCTGAAGAAGGGATTGTTGTGGATCCTAAAAAGGTAGAGGCCATTCGAGAATGGCCAACGCTAAGGAATGTTTCAAAAGTTAGATATTTTATGCATCTGGCAGGCTACTATAGGAGGTTTATAGCCAGATTCTCAAAGATAGCTCATTCTATCACTTCCTTGCAAAAAAAGGAGAAGAAGTTCCAGTGGAATGAAGAATGTGAGATCCAAATAAGGATTACGTAGTGTGCATAGATGTGTGTAATGAAGGGTTGGGAGGAGTTCTCAACCAAGAGGGATTTGTAGTTTGTTATGAGTCCCGAAAGTTGAAGGAGCATGAGAGGAATTATGCCACTCACGATTTAGAGCTGGCAGCAATCGTCCACACCTTGAGGAAATGGA
The DNA here is from genome assembly GCA_032191745.1 of Picea mariana. NCBI lineage: Eukaryota > Viridiplantae > Streptophyta > Pinopsida > Pinales > Pinaceae > Picea > Picea mariana. Next base: position 11,176 of record JASDQU010240989.1, read on the forward strand.
GACACTACCTCATGGGCAAGAGATTCGAGTTGAGAACAGACCATAATGGTCTGAAGTATTTATTTGATTAGCCGACGTTAAATGCTAGGCAAATCAAATGGCTAGAGTTTCTGTGCGAATATGACTTTGATATCAAGCATATCAAAGGGAAAGAAAATAAGGTGGCTGATGCACTCAGCAGAAAAGTGCATGAATTACATGCTACAGCCATTAGCATGTATAGGACTGAGATGAAAGATGGAATTTTGGAAGCTGCAAATACGGATTTGCAGTACAGAGGTCTTGTAGCAAAGCTACAGCAACGTGAGAGACCACAGACCAAGGAAAGTTACACCTTGGGAACTGATGGCTTACTTCTATATAAAAACAGAGTGTATGTACCCAATGTCTGAGATTGGAAGCTGGAAATTCTAAAGGAGATGCATAACGTGGCTTATGCTAGACATCCTGGATATCAAAAGACTATGGCAGCAGTCAAAAGCCATTATTTTTGGCCAGGTTTGAAGAAAGAAATCGCTGAATACATCGCCAGATGTATGGAGTGCCAAAAGGTTAAGGCTGAGCATAGGCACCCAGTAGGTTTGTTGCAGCCTTTACCCATTCCTGAGTGAAAATGGGACGTGGTAACAATGGATTTTATCACAGGACTACCTAGAACAAGCAAACAACATGATTCAATCATGGTGGTAGTGGACAAGCTTACTAAAGCTGCCCATTTTATTCCACTGAAAACCACCCATAGGGAAACAGATGTTGCTGATATCTTCTTAAAAGAAGTTGCACGCTTGCATGGAATTCCTAAGACAATTGTGTCTGATAGGGACCCAAAATTCACTTCAAATTTCTGGAAAGGACTGTTCAAAGGATTCGGAATGAATCTGAACTTTAGTACAACGTATCATCCTGAGTCTGATGGTTAGATAGAGAGGGTGAATAGGGTAATAGAAGACATACTGAGAATGTATGTGATCGATAAACCATCAAGGTGGGAAGACTACTTGCATTTGGTAGAATTCGCCTACAATAATGGGTATCATGCATCGTTGACGATGAGCCCATTCGAAGCACTTTATGGAAGAAAGTGCAACACTCCAGTGAGCTAGGATAATCCAGTTGACAGAGAAATAGTTGGGCATGAGCTGCTCAAAGAGATGGAAGATCAAATGATAAAAATTAAGCAGAATCTAAAAGTTGCCCACGACAGGCATAAAAGTTACGCTGATAGTAACAGAACCCACAGAGAATTCAAAGTGGGTGACCATGTTTTCCTGAAAGTGAAAACTAACAGGAGTTCACTGAAGTTGCGAAGTTGCGCCAAATTGGCAGCAAGATTTTGTGGGCCATTTGAGATACTGGAAAGGATTGGGCCAGTTGCATACATGCTTGCATTACCTGCATCTATGACTATACATAATGTGTTTCATGTTTCATTGCTTAAGAAATATGTACCTAATGCTAATCATGTTATCGATTGGAATGTGATTCAAGTGGAACCAGAAGGTGTCCTGCAAGTGCATCTTGTGCGCATATTGGACAGGAAAAGCAAACAGCTTCGGAATCGAGCCATAGAGCTTGTAAAGGTTCAGTGAACCTGGTATCGTCCTGAGGACGCGACCTGGGAGCATGAAGTTGTTATGCGAGCAGAGTACCTGCATCTTTTTGAAAATTTTGAAAGGCTTGCAGAGATAGTGTAAGTTGCACTGAGGACAGTGCAAAAATAAGGGGAGGGGGATTGTAGAGTCCCCAAGGCCAAGCCCCATTGTAAACCATGTTTTGAAAGGAATTGTAATTATGTTTTATAGGCTGGTGAGCCAAGTTTTTATAAGCTGGTGGCTTATGTGATTGTTAGGCCAGGGAGCCTAAGTGTTGAAGGTCAGGAGCCTGCTGTTGTATATGTAATCATGCAGAACAATTAATAAAAATTTGTAAACACCGCCAGGTGCAGATCGACCACGATGAATGAGTGAAGGGGGACTAAGAATCCATAGAGAAGGCAAGGAATTAGGGGCTGGGGGGTGGGAACAGGGGCTAAGTGTTGAGCCTAGGGGCTAAGCCTAGGGGGCTTAAGCCTTGGGAATAATATTTTAATATTATTCCAAAAAGTCATGTGCATTTTATTTTTTATCCTAAGTTCCTGGCAAGGGGAGGATGTGCAGGGGTGATGCGTGCTGGTGGAACGCATGCAGTTCTATGGGTGACAAGTGTCAACCTTGGTGCATGCAAATAAAATGGCTAGGATGAGCCGTGAGAGGGGTTCCTCCTCCATTCTACTCGACTGCCTGAACGTGTACAGAGCTCTGGATAGTACGACCAACCTGACCCTTGCAGAGAAATCCTCATGCATCCCTGAGAGTCGAAAATCCCGTTTTGTCTTTGATAATCCTTGTGCATCCTCTGTCTGACTGATCGAACCTGTGCGTGGAGGCTCTGTCCCAAAGCCGTGACCCTGAACCATTCTGCAATTGTTGAACCAGTTGGAAAGCCTGTGTTTGGCTCTGTAAATCCGTGTGCACCTCTATTCTATGAGCCGAGAAGCCTGTGTTTGTTTCTAAAGAGTCGTTTTCACCCTCCGTTCTGAGCCGTGGAGTCTGTGTCGACCCCTATGGGAATTACTCATCATGCATTCCCGTGACCCATCACTGTGAGGCCTCGAGCCATTGCAGAGCCTATTTGAGAGGCCATTTTTGTATTTTTGGTTGGCTATGGTGGCCACGCAGAGCTGGACTATGAGTGGCTTGATGGCCAGCGCGAGTTGTGATTGAGCCTGTCTGTGATCTCTCTCTAGGTGAGGGAAGTGGTTGTTGTTGGAAGAGGTTTCTTCCAGAGAGTGTCCAGCACCAACTTCGGGCTCTGAGACTTCCTGATCTGGCCTGTTGTCGAGACTTAGAGAGGGTGGTTAGCATCGATGGACTGTTCTTGTGAAGGTGTATACTCCCGGGTGGAACAGGCTTGTGGGGAATGAGAGTCTAGTAGTAGTGGGTGTAAGATGGCATATTGGGAAGAATCCTTCTAGATTTGCTGTGATGTTTTCCCTGTAACCTCAGCCTAACCTAGGATTCCTTGCCTTGGGGTGGAGCTTAGTCCCAGCTTGGGGGTGACCCACTGCTGAGCTAATGAGCAGTGTGGTCTAAGGCTGGGAGGTTCGTGGAAGGCCTGCACTTGGTTGGTGGAATCTACCACTATTAAAAGATAAGTATCTGATTATTATTTAATCATGTTTTGCATGATTGTGCTGCTTATGTTATCATGATTTTTGCTGTGTATATGAATTAATATGAAACACTATTGATTGTTAATTATAGCAGTAAATAATATGTTTTACTCTGAGCTTAAATTTGTTTATTTGTTTAAATGCATGTGTATTATATAATACATGTATGAGTTATGTACAAAGTGGTGTTATAGTCTTCTTTTATGAGTTTATGCCTTAGTAGCAGAAAAGGTGCACTACAGTTTGCTATAGAAAAATCGATGTCCCTCTTCAGAGGTAGCCCAGGTACCTCCTGAAATACGTCTTTGAATTATTTGAGTACCTCGTGGTCTTCCAAATTCAAGACTACATCTCGGGATACTTCTTCCACCCGAGCTGCAAATAATTGGCATCCCTTCCGGTAACATTTCTTCAGTTGCATGGCTGAGATTTCCCTAATAGCCACGTCTCTGGGAATTCCTTGGATTGTTACCTAATTTCCCTCTTCGTTTAGGCACGTAATCCTCTTATTGCGGCAGTCCAGTAGGGCATGGTGCTGGTCCAACCAGTCCATCCCAACTAAGCAGTCGTAAGAGCCTAAAGGCAGAATATTCAATTCAGCCTTAGTGCTCATTCCTTTCATGTCCATTGAACATGACTTAACCAATTTAGTGACCTTCCTCTTGGTCCCTGTGGCCAATTGCACTAACCAAGACTTCTCATGTTTGCTTCTCGTTAGATGTAAACTTTCCACCACTCTAGGATCTATATAACTATGGCTAGCCCCTAAATCAATTAAAATAACAAGTGGTCGGTTGTTGATCGTACCTTCCACTTCGATCATGTGCGATTGAAATTCTGCTTGTTTGTTGTCCAAGGATGTGTAGATCCTCGACATTCTGCTGCCCATATCTTCCACTGTTTCAGCTTGCTGAACAGTATGGACAGTTCTTGCTTTGCCATTTTTATGGGGACAATCTCTGTACTTGTGGCTTCCTTTACAGCCCCAACACTGAATGGGTGTCTGTCTCTGTCTTTGTGCTCCCTCTTCAATCATTCTTGGCTCTCTAAACGATGGTTGTCTTTGAAGACTATTTCTAAAAAATGAAGGCTTGTTTCCCTTCTACCTCTATTCCTTCTTAAACTTCCTCTGATCATTCCAAGCCTTTCAAAGGATAGGCCTTTCTCATCGCTGTTCATACAAGAATTTCTCCCTTCTTATTGTTTCTTCCATAGTCTTAGGATCATCATATTGAATCTTGTCACCCATGGAAGGTGGCAGTCCACTCAGATATCTTTGAATCTTGACAGCCTCCTCTTTGATGAATGGAACATACTTCAGTAGTTCTAGAAAACTTTGTTCATACTCATCAATAGTCATGCTTCCTAGCTTGAGTTCGAAGAAATCCTTCATCTTTCTGTCATAGTATCTTTTAGTCAGGTATTTCTTCTCGAAATACCTCTTAAATTCCTTCCAAATGACCTCTTTCTCTCTGATTTGTTGCACCCACACAAACTGATCCCACCACATAGATGCTTTTCCTTTCAGTTGATACATTGCAATTATTCCTTCTGCATGGGCGGAATAATTCTGTAGTTGGAAATGTTTCTTCATGCCAAGCAACCATGTCTCGGCATCTTCCTCCTTCTTATGTTCTCCATCGAATGTTGGAGGCTTAATCTTGTTCATATCCCCTTTCAATTCATCCTTTCCATATTTTCGATGTTTTGTGGTAGGGGACGGGCTTGAACTACTATGTGTTTCCTTGCCAGAATGCTTCGGGGAGAGACAGTAATGTCTGCTACCACTCCTCGATCTTCTTCTCCTCTCATGGTTTCTGACATTTCTTGATCTGCTTGTGTCACTTTCTTTTTCTATTCTTTCCAGGTTCTTCAATATTTTAAAGTTGAATTCACCCTGCCAATCCCTAATTTTCATAAGCTTTCGGCTATCAGCTCGATGTGCCTGGGCATCTCTTTTCAATCCTTCAATGATTTTCATTATGTGCCCTTCCTTGTCTAATTCTCTTCCATGCCCATTAGAGTTCGATCCTTCGACTCCCAGGTTGACATCCTTTCCTTGTTGTTCGTCTTCTGTTTCGGGGGCAATCTGCACCTTTTCCCATTCCATATTCGGCGTTGGTTAACTGGAGTCCTAACCCTCGTTGAACTCTTCACACACACTGTGCAATTCAATCTGAAGTTTGTCAGGCCATTAAAACTTCATGAACAATCCACAACATTTACAAGCCAATCCGAACAAGAACAAAAGATGTTTCGATTCAAATAAGTTTTCTGAGCTCTCGTTCGGCTTTGCAATTTTTGGGTTTCCGAAACTTTCATTTTCGACATTTCGAGACTTTCGGGCCTTTAGGTTTTCGGTACCCGGGACTTTGGGTTTTCAGCACCTGGGAGTTCATTTTCAATGACTCCTAACCTTTTATCATTTCATTTCCCGAATTTTGAAAATTTGGTTTTCTTATTCTCCAAGCCCACAACACAGCTATCGCCCTTAACCGTTGTGGCGCATGGCATGTTCTGGAGGTTCCACATCACCCTCGGTGATGTCATCGGGTCCCACCACTCTCACATGTCTTCTCGACTCACTGGCACGTGGTACACATTCATGTGTTTGCGTCCATTCTAAGTAAAATCCAACGGTCAGATCTTTCTCAGATCTACGGCACAAATCCTTTCAGTATTTCGGGCATCGAAAGTTCGTGCATCCTCACATCTTGAACTTCCATTTGCTGAAATCCTGAAATCACTGTCTACTAAACTACTTGATCCAACGGTCAAGTTCTTCTCCCCATGATCTACGGTGTAGATATTTTTGGCATTTCAGGGTTTCGGGTATCAGGAGTTTGTGCACCCCACATCTCGAACCTCCATCTGCTGAAATCCCAAAATCTACGATTTACTCCTCCACCGAATCGGACGATCAACTACCTTCCTATGATCTACGGTGTAGATCTTCTCGGGTTTTCGGCTTTTTGGGAGTTTGTGTATCGCGATTCCCACACTCTTGTGCAATTCAAAAGAGATTTAAACCCTGTGCACACTCTCCAGATTTGACAGTCACGAGGGTTCACCTTCCCTCCTGAACAGATCCTAAGGTTCTAACACTATTGGTGTGGAGACCTATCTCCCCATGGCCATAGACCAGACCAGCTGCGGTTTCACATGCCGCTAAACCTCCTGAGCTTAAAAACTTGTCAAGTAACTGCTTGACACTTCGAAGCAAACCAAGGTCCGAAATTGGCCTTCCAGACCCAATTTCCCTCACACTCTCGGTCCAAAGACCGCTCCACTATCCCATCTAGGCTCAGTGTCGAAACCTTAGCTCTGATACCAAACTGTAGCGCACCTTTTCTGCTACTAAGGCATAAACTCATAAAACAAGACTATAACACCACTTTGTACATAACTCATATAGGTATTATATAATCCACATGCATTTAAACAAATAAACACATTTAAGCTCAAAGTAAAACATATTATTTACTGCTATAATTAACAATCAATAGTGTTTCATATTAATTCATATACACAGCGGAAATCATGATAACATAAGCAAAACAGTCATGCAAAACATGATTAAAGCATAATCAGATACTTATATTTTAACAGTGGTAGATTCCACCAACCAAGTGCAGGCCTTCCACAAACTTCCAAGCCTTAGACTACACTACTCATCAGCTCAGCAGTGGGTCATCCCCGAGCTAGGACTAAGATCCACCCCAAGGTAAGGAATCCTAGGTTAGGCTGAGGTTACAAGGAAAACAACACATCAAATCTAGAAGGATTCTTCCCAAGATTCCATCTTACGCCCACTACTACCAGACTCTCATTCCCCACATGCATGTTCCACCCRGGAGTATACACCTTCACAAGCACAGTCCATCGGTGCTAACCTCCCTCCCTGGGTCTCGGCAACAGGCCGGATCAGGAAGTCTCAGAGCCTGAAGCTGGTGCTGGACACTCTCTGGAAGAAACCTCTTCCAACAACAACCACCTTCCTCACCTAGAGAGAGATCACACACAGGCTCAATCACAACTCGCGCTGGCCATCAAGCCACACACAATCCAGCTCTGCATGGCCACCATATCCAACCGGAAATACGAACACGACCTCTCAAATAGGCTCAGCAATGGCTCGAGGCATCACAGTGATGGTTCATGGGAATGCATGATGATTAATTCCCGCAGGGGTTGAAACAAACTCCACAGCTCAGAACGAAGGGTGAAACTGGCTCTTCAGAAACAAACACAGGCTTCTTGACTCACAGAATAGAGGTGTACATGGATTTACAGAGCCAAACACAGGCTTTCCAACTGGTTCAACAATGGCGGAATGGTTCAGGGTCACGGCTTCGGGATAGAGCCCCCACGCACAGGTTCGATCAGTCGGACAAAGGATGCACACGAATTATCAAAGACAACACGGTGTTTTCGACTCTCATGGATGCACGAGGATTTCTCTGCAAGGGTCAGGTCGGTCGTACTATCCAGAGCTCCGTATGCGTTTAGGAAGTCAGGTAGAATGGAGGAGGAACCTCTCTCACAGCTCATCCTGGCCGTTTTATTCTCATGCGCCAGGGTTGACACTTGTCACCCATGGAACTGCATGTGTTCCACCAGCATGTATCACCCTTGCATGTCCTCCCCTTGCCAGGAACTTAGGATAAAACATAAAATGCACATGTCTTTTTGGAATAATATTAAAATATTATTCCCAAGGCTTAAGCCCCCTAGGATTAGCCCCTAGGCTCAACACTTAGCCCCTTTTCCCACCTTCCAACCCCTAATTCCTTTCCTTCTCTATGGATGCTTAGTCCCCCTTCACTCATTCATCATGGTTGGTTTGCACCTGGCGCTGTTTACAATTTTTTTATTAATTGTTCTGCATGATTACATATACAGCAGCAGGCTCCTGGCCTTCAACACTTAGGCTCCCTGGCCTAACAATCACATAAGCCACCAGCTTATAAAAACTTGGCTCACCAGCCTATAAAACATAATTACAATTCCTTTCAGAACATGGTTTACAACGGGGCTTGGCCTTGGGGACACTACACTTGCTATCAGACGATGTAGGCCATTATACATCGGAGTTTCATGGAGAAGGTTAGTGTCTTAACCATCTAATGTGATTCTCATAGATGCACCAATTGTGGAAAAACTTGTTATGTGACGATGGAGGCCACAAGACATGAGAATTTCATGGAGAAGGTTAGTATATTAACGATATATATATATATATATATATATATATATAGCTTTTGTGTATTTTTTTTGTATTAATTATATGTTGTTTATAGTTTCTACATTTGGATAACATACCCTTAATGCAGATAGATACATCATTGTCATTTTCCACCACTAATGTAGCAATAGAAACAACCTACTCATTTGGTGTACCACATGCTCAGGTATGAGGTGCCTTTGATAAATTTACCACAATCCTCTACTTATTCTCTGGAAACCGATCTACCACTATTCAACTACATCTATAAGATAGTTGTTTCTACATTTTGAATTATTATATGGTAATGAACCATGTCCACCTAGTATGGAAAGATCACCCCTTTCATAGGTATCATGTGTCAAGTCAAATCTTGTTTAAATGTGAAATTTGTTATTTTGTTTTGTTTGAATTTCACATTTTTATACTAATAAAAATATTATAAATGTGTATGCAGGTTGGTTCATTCACTACTAAGTCGCTTGTACCACCACCATTCCATTCATCACCACTATCAACATTCACCCCATAATTTGTCCCTAGCTACAACCCAAGTCGAGTCCTTGACCACCCATCCTTGGCCCTTGGGATACCACTTTCCACCCCAATGGTTTTACCATCACTTGTACAACCTATGGGGGTTTATCACTACCTACCCCCACCACCTTTTCCATCCCATACATCCATAGTGGTTGCACCCATATACCACCCACTAGTCATCCTTATTGCAACCCAGACCATTTCATCCATTAAGGCTACACCAATACACTCACATGCATCCCCCCATTTGTCATTTGATTTAGATAGCATAGTCCATGCCACAATAGATGTTGCCTTGAAGCAGCTTGTACAATCAAGTGCTCCACCTACTAGAAACTCTTCATGATTGCCTAAGTTATTCATGATGAGATCATTTGTTGAAGAATTTTTGTGTACTATGAATGAAATTGATTTTATGCACTTTTGTTTAAGTTTCATGCTTTGATTCTTGTAATTAATGCAAGGTGGCATATTTGAGAGATTAGGGTCACGCATGAGGTAAATAGCCTCATGGTTGTATAGTGAGTTTTCTTATCTTGAATTATAAATTATCATTTTGTAATTCTGTTAATTCATTATGGAAAAAATATTATAATAATGTTGTTTCTTTGTCCAATATCCAAAAAGATGAACCACACCCAAGTGGAAATAACTCAAGGTCCTACTTTGAGCAAGAGAAGAAAGATCGAGTTTCAAGATGCACCTCATAATTATGAGGGTGGAAATGGTCAATGGGTGATCAATGAGTGTCAATTTGTATCTAGGGAACCATATGTCATTTTTTTGTGTTTGGAGACTTGCTTCCATTTTGTATATTGGGAACGAAGTTCCATTTTCTAAAAAATGTACAGTTGATGCAATTTTGAATACACACACACATTTGATGGTATGTGTTCTATGGATTAGATTGTATGTTTATTGGATGTTGATGAATAATTATAATGATTATGATGAGGATGATGAGGATGATGATGATAAAAATTATGTTATCCATTAGGAAAATAAAAACTAATAAACTAAAGATCTCAAAAAAAATCTCAAAAAAGTAATTAGGCACACTAGATAGCAAGAAAAGTCATAGTATTCAATTATGACAATATAATATGTGTCAATAGGAGGGTTTCTTTGATGAGGGGTTAGTTCCCATCCTTTAACAATGATATTAGAATATCCTTAGATGGGCTCCCATCTGTCGTTTCCCTGCTTGTGCTTTAAATGGAATTTTGATTTAAATATAAGGAGATAAATGATAGAAAATTGTAAAACTAAGGAACTTTTGGAACATTGGAAAAAAATTATCTTCGATGCCACTCCTAAAATTCTTGAATAATACAACCAAATTTGTGCCAAGGGTCACTAACATCAAAACCTTGATAGTGGACAAAGTGGGCTACAAAGTGCATAGTAGGGAATTTGTCATGACCTTACATGACACCTTCCCAAATCTTGTGATCATACACCTCTTGAGGGTGTGCGAGACCGCAATGTTCAAACTTTCTAACCTGGACAACTCAGGTATACTTAGCCCAGACTACACCTCTTCACCTAAAACATACTCATGCTCCATTCTAGTTTACCGTGAGCTAGATACACCCAACTTGTCTTTATACTTAGTCTATTTAGTCAGTTTATCTTATTCACCAATATGCATAAACAACCATACAACCAAGGAACAATACACAACATGTGTGATGGCATGGTCAAACAACACCACCATGTTTAACACCCTCCTACCAGCAATATAGAGTATAATAAAAAGGAACAATAGAGCACATGGATCACAATACAATTCTGGCACCTTCGGGCCACCAAAGACTATACATAGTGAAAATACCAAAATATGTAGAACTAGAAACATCAAAATTCATGTATTGAAAACCTCAAAATATATTATCCAAAAATTTATGCGTTGTGTCATGCGAGTTGTTTCTTGGATGCCTTTGTCACCAAAGACATACCATAGGTTTTAATTTGCAGTCTCCATCTTCTTTGTTCATGAGTTCACCCTCCTTTTGACACCCTTTACAGACCAACCCCAGGAATCACCCCTACTTTAGAATGTTCTTTAGAACTCATCCATTCACATCATCACATATCCACACCAGTCTATATGGTCCTCGTACTCAACTCAAATAAATTTGCTCACCCTATTGTCTTCGTTGCAGGCTCTACAAGTCTCTAGGTGTGACTTGGCCCCTTGGGAGGAGACAATCTCCTATCCTAAAATATGCCTCAGATATATGGTGAAGCTATGAAATGATTCATGATCCTTCTTACTGCCCCCAAATGACTCACCTATGTGACCTTATATATGTGTTGACTCCCACAAGTGGACCATCACATCCCTTGGTGCCTTGGCGAGCCGACTTGTCCAATATATGTTTCACACCCCTCAACAGTGATAAGTCAACCTCCAGTGTGGGAGTGCTTGGGAGGATCATTTAGATGACTCGCCAAGCACTCCACGAGACTATCTGGATGACCCATCAAGTTTGCAACTGACACCCACATCGTTTTGTCTAGACGACTCCCAAAGATTTTGATTGGTTCCCACTAGTCATCCAACCAACCCATCCTTAGTCAAAGAGTCTTTGGTGATGCACCCAAGTATATTGGTTTTTTCCATGTATCATGCCCGCTTGGTTGTATGCAAGGTGTGAGGGCACGTGCATGGGATAGGTGCCTGAGGCCTTATATCCTCCCCCACTCCAATATGTTTATGTCACAACAATATCCATAGAAATATATTGTCTCCAAGCCTCTGCTCAAACTCATGCCTCCATCTCAACTGTTGCTGGAAACCCCAAGTTTTGTGCTAACTAGAAACCCCAAACTCTATCATAGTGGAATCCCCAAGTTTCCCTGCATACTAGAAACCCATAATTTCCACAACAACTGTGATCATCCATAACATTGTGCAATCATCCACATCGTCGTCTACCCCAAAGTCATGATGCAACCAATCTGCCTCTCAACTCTATTTGCAATGTCCAAGGTGCTTATAGTATCGTGATGATCACACTCTAGCTTGTTGCGATCTCAACCACTGTCGCAACCCTAATTAGAACATGAAAAATGTTTAAGAGTTGAACTATTGTGTCGAATTGTTGCACTTATACTCCAACTAAACTCTTTCATGTCCCTACACGCGGTTGCAACCCCCACGTTTTGAACAAGTTGGGTAGTTAATCCAACTGTGTCCAATTCATGAGTGCACCATCACACAACTGCACATAGACTTTTTTTTCCCATGTGTTCGCCATTTCATTCAACCCAAAAGGATCATGGAAAGATCATACTTGCCTCCCTTCTTCTATCATCATCCAACTCTGTAAATAATTTCTTCTACATCATCCAAGTATCACACAAATGAATCACTGTATGTCTGGATTCCAACCCCTTTACTATGTCGCTATGCACTAACTCATCCAAGTGAAAAAATGGTTGAATGGATTTTCCAATCATCTTATTCACCTGTATGATGGCATACCCCTATGTCAAAAACCGGTATCCTCTGTCTGCAACTCAAATCATCCACACAATGTCTCACCAAGGAAACTCGTTTTCCCCACCACGCTACAATGCCAATCGAAAATGAAGTCTTCCTTCGAATTCCTAACTTCACCGTCTACTTTATTTAAAAATATTTTGTCACTCCCTCCCTTCTTCACACCTAGCTTATCCCACATCTATCACCCATGCGACCAACCAAATATACTCTCTTCATTTATCCCACAGAATGTAGGAACCATGGATGGTATCATGACTTCTAGAATCATTCTCTCCATGGCACCATCGTTCATTGAAGAATATTCCCAAGTCAAGTGTGATCCTGGCTTCATCATTCAATCTCCCATCCTCTTTGTCATCTGTCTATGAACTTCTCCAAGTGTGCAAGTCTTGCACATCCAACAATCATCACCGCACTATTACTTCATTCATGTTGCACACCAACATGTCTGTATGATCCTAGAATCTATTTAAGTCACCAACTACCTCCACATGTATCTCAATGTATTTTCCAAAGGGATCCAAGGAAAATGAGTCATCATTGCTCCTGTTCATCTCTTTGAATGAACCAACTTGCTTATGCCAAAGTCATTTCATCCCCTCCATTTCTATTGTGATGATAAATTCATCACATGAATACTCAACAAAGATGGCTAAGGAACCCGTACTCCAAGGCACCTCACCCATCCTCTCAAACAAGGAAGAAGTCTCACCTTCTTCTTCATCATAGAAAGCCCTCCAATGCACCTCATAAAAGATCTAGACAACAATCGAACTCATCCCCATCTTTGCAACAAAATCTACCTATGTCCACCTTTGAACTCACCCAAGAAAGTCTCTCTAATTCCTCATCCACATTACCCACACCAAGATATGCCAAAATATCCAGTGACTCCACTGAATATCACAACACTTGGAACTTCCCCAAGTATGCATTGGAAACAAGTTGTACTTGTCTTCCACTCAAGTCTCCCATTCTCCCTACAAATAACCCATCATAACAACTCAAATTTTGAAAAGAAATCAAAACAATCATGCTCTTTCATGGCATATCTGAAAATCTCATGGCTGAAGTCATCATCATGTCATGATTCTATGACTCACCCGAAACCACCAAATATGAATTCGAAATGAACCTCCTTGTGATGGCTGAAGAGTAAGTTCAAACCAATCCAAAACACGACTAAGTAAAAAAAAAAGATGCATCCAAGTCACCACACTCCGACTAAACTCTCTATATGCACTTTGGTTATCTTTATCACCAAGGCTCCAAGATCCATGACACACCATGTCACATCGATCCATCACTACAACTAGCCAAGGTCTACAACAACATGACCCAACAATATTGTATGGTGAATCCAAACATAGACGCGTCTCGACAAGGTGCATCCAAATTGTTCACGTCAAGTATTTAATTCAACTCTGTGATATTGTAAAGAATCTCCTCGTTACGACGACAACCTCTTATAACAAGTGAATTTTTTATTTTTTATTTTTTTTTGTGTGTGCACGTGTGTACAAGGATAATAAATACATTCGACTCAGAGTCTCCATATGACGCCGAACATGGTGCATGCAACTGCAACAACAACATAACGATCTAAGACGCACATCAATCATCTACAAGCAATGAATGACAATCAACCGACAATACATAAGACTGACTACCCGCCCGTCCTACCCTACAATGGTTAGGACCTCCAAGACACATAAGCAATGCTCAAGCCCAGGTTCCCATCGATTTTAACCATTTAACTTCTCAGGGCTAGCGACTGTTCTGAGGAACATGGAGGTGTCTACAACCCACCCAACACAAGAAGACCAAAACTCAAAAAACTAAGTCAACAACATCAAATGAAGATCAATGCGCGATAATGATCTATGAATCAATCACACATCACATGAATTCTAAGGCGCAAGACTAACCTACTTGTTTTAAAAGTGTTAAGAGAACAAATACATAATCAACCATGCTTCTTGTTTGTTCACGACGCAATACACTTCCAAATTAATTATAAGCACGAGAGAATGAAGAGCTACTCAACCATGACTCCAACAAATCTCCACTCCAACTTTAATCATGATACATACCAGTTGGGCAATTAAATTTTTAACCAAATCTCAATCTGCTAACCTTTAACTTTAATTGAAACATTGCTAAACTTAAAGTAACTTGTTATTATTAAACACAACTAAAATAAGTAGATTGCTAATATGAGACTTTAACTAAACAAAGGAGAAGGCTCTTATCTGCTAACCATTGACTTTACTTGAAAACATTGATAAACTTAAAGTAACTTGTCATTATTAAACACAATCTAAGATAAGTAGATTTGCCAAATTTAAATGATCCCCATCCATCATATAATTCTAAATTCACCCAAGTCATTATTCTTGATACAATAGTAAAATCTTAATGTAGAAGGCTACTATTAAATAACCAATAATGGAATAACAAGACCTTTTAAAGTAGAGACAATATCAAGGCATTTAAATGACGTTTCTTTTAACCTTAACTAACTTGGCATTATCATGAAGTAAATAACCAGAAAATAATTAAAGGACAATGATAAGGCATTGAGGAAAAGCTGTAAAAATTAACAATCACTACCTTTCTACCTTAGTGACAGTTGGGCCCAAGTAAAATCTGAAAAGTGCGTCGGATTAAAGGCCATTCATTAAGGCATAAGGTGGCTATCAGAAAGGTAAAGTGTTTGAGTAAAAAGAGGTAAAAATTTCAACTTTGAAATCTAAACCCTGATTATTAAAATTTTTCTTTTAAAAGGTTGATGAAATCTTGGAGCGAACTTCATAAACAAGGTAGTTTTAAACTTAAAAGACTACTGGGTAAAAGCGCAAGGGTTGTCAATGAAGGTAACGTGGCAGGTTAGAAGTTTTTTGGCCTACTAACTACAACACACCAGAATAGGGAAACATCTATACCTTCCAGATATACACGGGTTGTCAGTAACCGATAGAACAAACACATGCAGTTCGCGTGCCAAGGTATACTGGAAGTGGGAAATCATCAAGGGAATGACCCAATTAAGCGATGGTGGATAGTAACTTCTGAAAGCGTTGAACCTGGTCAAAATCCAAACACCTAGGCAACTAAGGTTGTTCTTTTTCTTTTGGGAACTGAAAAATTTCAGATAAGAAAAATTTCACACCGAAAAGGGGTTCCTTTTTATTTTTAAAGGTTGTCAATCAAGCCATAGCTGTACAAGTGCCACCAAAGACAATAGAGTCCTGCTGAAATTCGATTAGGTGGGAGTGTTGGGCAGAGATGCACCAGCAAGGAAAGTCGGGATGGCATTCACCTAAAAGGCAAAATCGCCCTACCACTGTTCCAAACAGAAATACCACTTCCACACTTTGATAAATAAACAACTCCGTACCCAACACCCCGAAGGATTTCACATTGTGGTCATCATAGGATGAGAATGTAAAACGCGTCTATGAAAGCACGACAAGACCACCATTTATTCTTGCGTAGCTAGGGTAACCTCCGTGCTAAATGGACCAGAATGTGAAATCATTACCGAAGAAACAATGCACCCAGTAATTCGTTTTCAGAGAAAAAAAATAAAACCAAGTGTGTGTTAATGCTACAGCCTTAGCTGGGTGAGGATCTCTGTGGAATTAATAAAATTTAGCAGGAGAAAGGCTCACTTCTACGGCTAGAGGGTTAAAGAATATCAATCCAACGAATGGATAGACAAGGAGTAAAATCATAGGGTTAATTCGCCCCAGAAATTGCAATTTAATGTAGAGAACAAGTAATTCGCGAACCCAAAAGTTTGCCAGAGCGAAGCCAAATTAGTCGTCAAGGTAAAATTTTCAGAAGACGTAGGGATAACAAACGCATGTTCTCTCAACACCAAAAGGCACAATCACAACAATCAATTTACCTACTTAAAACACATGCAGATCCAAATCACACATCCTACAACATTCTAGCATTCAACCAAAAAGCATACCTTTGCCTTATCACCCACCTCAAATGACGTCCGTGTGCTCCATGCCACTCCCGCTTGCTGACCGTCGAGACCTCACCAGTACCTCCCAACCAACGCTAGGGGTACTCTTCTTCCCCCTTATCCCCCCAAGCCACAAAGGGGCCACACACTATCCAGATGGTATGTCTAGCTCCCAGCTCGCCTCGCAAGGCCGAGCTACCACTCCTCTCCGAGTTGGGAAATCCCAACTCCCACAAGTAAATCAGTCAAGTCACTAATCCGGCAGTGTAATGTTACGCTAACAGCCGATCCCCTTCTTCCTTCTCCTCCTTTTCTTTTATAGAGTTTTAGAACTTCCATTCTTTCCCTAAATCTCATTTAATTTAAGATTTAATAAAAATCTTCTAAATATTCTCCTTCGTACAAGTGTCATACATCCCCCAATTTCCTCCAATAATTATTTTTTTTAATTTATTAATTGTCTCATTTCCCTCACCCACCTAGGATTACTCCTAAAATCACTCCTAAGTGTCCCTAGATTCCCCTACAGGTTTTAAAAACTTTACCTAAAAAGAAATTGCTAAATTAGTTCAATTTAGAAGGTTCTTTAAATGCAGATTCTTTACAAGTTGATCCTCCGCTTTTTACCATAATTTCCCCTCTTTCCCTTTTTATGTTGCCTCATCCCCTAGTTTCCTAATTTTTATATTTCCCTCTTTCCCCTTTTAATGAGCTAGAATGGACAGTTGTGAAATTACCTCTTTTACTTTTATTATTAATTTAGTATCCTTTTTTAAACTATCAAAAGTTCAAACAATAAATTTCTTCTTTACATTTTATCCACAGATTTTATTTAATTTCTTACTCCCTTCATTTTACCCAAAAATTTATGAAGACCAAAATTATCGCTTAAGTGGTTTTTATTTTAAACTTTATTATTTTTATTTTTTTTGAGATATTTTCTTAAGGGTAGACAAAATTTTACCCTTAGCAACGTTTTAGACTTAGAACTTAGATTTTGGACTGGGCGACATTTAATCAGGGGAGTTGTTTTTTTTTTAATATTTCTTAATGTTTTAATTGCCTTAGGGTCATCTAGGTTTGTTCCTTTATCATCATCAACGTGACGTGCCCTTCAGGATGCACTACGTGCTCCAAGGGTGCCACACGTCTCTTTTGTTTCTTTTTCATGACATGCCCTTCAGGATGCATCACGTGCTCCAAGGGTGCCACTCGCCTCTTTTGTTTCTTTTGCGCGACGTGCCCTTCAGGACACACCACGTGCTCCAAGGGTGCCACCCGCCTCTTGACTGATTGGTAGACATCAATAACCTCTGGAATCAACACTCCAGTAGGTGAACTTTTGGGAGACTAAGGGATTCTAAGGAATAAGGCCCTCGCCTTATTGCATTCCCCTTAGAATCATCATGAGCGACTGTCGTAGTCTGCCCTCACGGCATCGTGGGTCCTCTCGAACTAGGTAATCGTTAACCTATAGTTCGATCCACGACGGGATTGCTAGTAGGCTGTGGAAGGGTTGTTGTCCACACCTCTCCCTCAACCTCTCTGGTAGTCGTGTGTTACCCCTTTACTCCATATGTGAGTCTGGTCGGCAAGCTATCGTCAGCCTGCATCATCAACAAATCATATCAAAATATGTCGACATCATATCATCATCTCAAATGTACTAATATCACAGTAAATCAATCAAACCCAAATAGAACACTCCCTGAATCAATCTAGAGTCCAAGGGGTTCCATTGATGCCTCTGCATCCTCAAGGTCCAAAACCCTGCACACTCAGAAAAATTGAGTCAATAGCACATGTCTATGTCAATGTAGTAAAACAACATGTCACCTACCTATGATGCATCATAATCAAAGACAATTTTTTTAATATCATAATAATCTGGATCACTTGCGAGCAAGTTTCCTCAAAGAACAAGTTCTCTCAGTGCACCAGAGCGGGATGTTACATACACCCCCTCTTGTTCTAAACTTCATCCCAAAGTTTCACAGTATAAATGTCGAAATAAGTGTATCATAGTATCATATGTCTATCTATCAAACAAAAATGGAAACTGCTGGCGCATATCATATGCGTCCTCCCAAGTCACCGAGTGTGGACTATAATTTTCCCACTGGACCTTAACCTGATCTACCGTTCGACGTCGTAACTTTCGAACGCGGTGATCTAAGATGCGGACCGGCTCAGTTGTGAGCGCTCCCTCATCCGATACCTGTAAGGAACTCATGTCAATCACATGTGTAGGATATCTAATATAATGTCTCAAAACAGATACATGAAAAACATCGTGCATATGCCTCAAAGAATCAAGCAAGGCTAGTCGATAGGCCACGGGCCCCTTTCTCTCCACAATCTCGAAAGGTCCCATGAACCTAGGAGAGAGTTTAGCTCCCTTTCCAAACTTGATCGAACTCTTATGCGGTTTAACCTGCAGGAAGACTCGATCGCCAATCTCGTAACTACAGTCGACTCGGTGCCCATCAACATAACTCTTTTGTCAATCCTGTGCTTCTTTAATCCTTTGTCTTACTGTTTTCATTTGCTCTTCCATTTCTTGGAATGCTTCTGGTCCCATTAGGACCCTATCCTCAAGCCGATCCCAACTCAAGGGAATCCGACATGGTCTCCTGTAATGAAACTCGAAAGGCGCCATCTTAATGGTTCTCTGGTAACTGTTGTTGTAAGTGAACTCCACTAGTGGCAATAATTCTTCCCAACGCTTTTGTTGGTCCATTACGTACATGTGAAACATGTCCTCTAAGGCCTTGTTCATTCTTTTGGTCTATCCGTCAGTCTCTGGGTGATACATAGTACTAAATTTAAGTTGGGTTCCCAAGGCCTTTTGGAAACTTGTCCAAAATCGTCCAGTAAACACCGATCCTCGATCGAATATAATCCTCTTAGGCGTGCCATGCAGCCTCACAATCTCACTGATGAAAACTATAGCTATGTTAGGTGCCTGATACATTGTACACACAAGAATAAATTGATCGCTCTTCATCAGAGTGTCTACTACTACGAAAATCGAGTTGTGTCTCCTTACCGTCAGTGGCAATCCAAAAATAAAATACATCGAAATAACCTCCCATCGAAATAACATTCATCATCGTAGGTCATTCCATAATAGCCTCAACCTTGGCTGGATCCATGGCGATACCTTCGCCGGAGATGACATGCCCTAAGTAGTGAATCTTCTATTGGTAAAAAGAGCATTTGGACAACTTCCCATACAATTTGTGCTCTCGTAGACACTGTAGTACCAAGCGCAAGTGATCGTCATGTTCCTCCGTTGTCCAAGAGTAAATCAAGATATCGTCAATGAATACTTGGACAAACTTGTCCAAGTATTCGTGGAACACCCCATTCATCAAACTCATAAATACTCCTGGGGTGTTTGTCAGTCCAAACGGTAAAATAGTAAACTCGTAATGTCCAAACCTCATCTTAAAGGCGGTCTTAGGGAAGTCATCCTCCTTGATCTGCAACTGGTGATACCCTGATCGCAAATCGATCTTGGAGAACACAGTCGCACCCTTCATTTGATTGAACAGGTCATCAATTCTCGGCAATGGATATTGATTCTTGATCATATCCTTGTTCAGTTGACGGTAGTCAATGCAAATCCTCCACGATCTGTCCTTTTTTCGTATGAAAATAACAGGTGCACCCCACGGTGACACATTAGGACGTATCAGTCCCAGGTCCAACAACTCCTTTAGTTTCATTTTCAACTCTTGTAACTTTGGGGTCGACATCCGATAAGGTGTCCTTGCTATCGGTTCGGTCCCCGGTTTCAGGTCTATGGTAAAATCCAAATCCCTCTCCAGTGACATCCCAGTTAAATCCTCTGGAAACACATCCGCAAACTCTCTCACCACTGGAAGGTGTTCTAGACCTTCCGCTACTCCCTTCTCGTTTAGCGCAAGGATCGCATAAAGCTTGCACCCTTTGCGCAAACTCTTCCATAGCTGTAAGGAAGAGGTGAACCTTAGGGAAACTCCCTGGTTCCGGCCTACAATCACACATCTATGTCCCTCGTCGTCGACCAAGCTCAATCGTTTTGTCTTACAGTTGAGTATCGCCTCGTGCAACTCCAACCAGTCCATACCAATCACAACATCATAAGATCCTAGGATCGTGACGTACAGGTTGGTCCTCATGACAAATTATCCCAGGTTAAGGACACAGCCCACAACCTTTCCTCCAATCTTTTGTTTGGTTCCCGAAGCCATCTATATGAAGCTAAACTCGTCCTGTTTGACCTCCTTTACCTTAATCCTTTTTAGCGTTGCACCAGAAATGAAACTCTCGGTAGCACCAGGATCTATCAAAATACTAAGGGTCTGGTCAGCGACAGTACCTGTTGTCTCGAGCACAGTTGACTGATGCTCTGCCTGACGGGTATTCACCACTGCATGAATCCGATGGACCTTGCCCATATCTCCCACGATAGTGGGTCTTGTTGATCTGGACGCTCTGGTCCTCTCCACAGGATAGTCGCGTTGGTAGTGTGTCTCCCCACACGTCCAACACCCCTTCTTCGGCCCAGTAGTCCTCGTACCCGAAGTAGAAGATGATGACCCACCGGCCTGGAACCCTGGTCTGTTCTGCTGAATAGGTCTAAACTGTTGCTACTGCAAGTGACACTAAAGCTAATGCTGTGGTCCCCGATAAGGTGTCCGTTGCTGAGGTGGCGGTTGTCGAGGTGTAGTGAAGGTGGATCCTCTCTGGAAGCCACGGTATCCGGGTGTATTTCTGGCTGGTGTCTGGCTCTACTGTGCTCCAGATGACACCTGCCCTGCTAGTCTCATTGGAGTCCTTGTCTGACCCCCACTGATAAGCTCCTCCTCTGCTATGAGGGCCTTATGGATGGCATCATGCAAGGTTTGGGGCATCAAAATCCTAACCTTTGCATGTAGGCTTCCTTTAAGGCTAAACACGAACATGTTGACCTTAAGTTTCTCCGTGTTTAGGTGCGGAGCATACCAGAGCAGCTCCATAAAACGGGCCTTATACTCGGGCACCGTACGACCTCCCTGTCATAGGTCATTGAACTCATTGAGCTGACGTTCAATGAATTACTTTGAAAGGTACCTCTCTCGGAACCGTTCCTCGAATAGTTCCTATGACACGTCTTCGATAGCCATGTTCAGCTACGATAGGAGCATCTTCCACCATAGAATAGCGCTCCCCTTCAGTTGAAATACTTCCATGCGTACCTTCATGTTAGAGGTATATTCGCGAAGTGCGCAGCACATCGCCATGTACTCCAACCATGCCTCAACGGCAGTGTCGTCCCGGGCACCAAAGAACTCAAGAAATTTGACCTTCTCGGGTTCACGATGAATGCTACCAGTAACAGTCGGTGCATGCAGCAGAACTTCAGCGGGCGCCGACGCTCTAGACTCATCTCTGTACAAATGACTGATCAGTGCCTTGGACATGTGCTGAAAGGATCTCATCATTTCGAATACATCACCAACTACTATCTGCTGCTGCCTGAGAATCTGCTCATCTCCCTGGGGGTTATACCCCTCAGGCATGGATGTTACTGGAGGTGTCGCGCCTCCTCCCCTAGCACCCTGTCGTCTACCTCTGCGGCGTCCTCTAACCATGATTACCTGCATGCACATAATCAACTCGATTAGCAATAGTATAATCCGATCATGCCAATGAAATCCGTAGCGATCCCAAGTTGCAGGTCGAACACGCTCTGATACCATATGTAAAGAACCTCCTCGTTATGACAACAACCTCTTATAACAAGTGCAATTTTTTTT
>JASDQU010240989.1:48863-62263 GCA_032191745.1 Picea mariana
CGTCATCAACTGTTGTAGTCTTCCCTCATGGCATAGTGGGTCCTCTCAAACTAGGTAATCGTTAACCTATAGTTTGAGCCACAGCGAGAGTGCTAGTAGGTTGTGGTAGGGTTGTTGTCCACACCTCTCCCTCAACACCTCTTGTAGTCCTCCGTGACCCAAGCTCTACTCCACATGTGAGTCTGGTCGGAAAGCTATCGTTATCCTACATCATCAACGAATCATGTCAGAATATATCCATAAACATATCATCTAATCAGATGCACTAATATCACATATAAAAAAAATCAAACCCCAATAGTTCACTCCCCGATTCAATCTGGATTCCAAGGGGTTCCATCGATGCCTCTGCATCCTCGAGGTCCAAAATCTTGCACACTCAGTAAAACCAAGTCAATAGCACATGTCTAAGTCAATGCAACAAAACAACATGTCATCACCCATAACGCCTCATAATCAAAATCAAATGTTTAATAGTATAATAATCTGGATCACTTGCAAGCAACTGTCCTCAAAGAATAAGTTTTCTCAGCGTGCGCAAGAGAGGGATGTTACATACACCCCCTCTTGGTCTAAACTTTGTCCCGAAGTTTCACAGTAATAATGTGTATATAAGTTTCACAGTATATAAGCTTTGAAATAAAGTTTATCACAATATCTCAAGTCTATCTATCCAACAAAAATGGAAATTGTTGGCGCATATCATATGCGTCGAGTGCGCACTATAGTTGTCCCACTGGACCTTGACCTCATCTATTGTTCAATGTCATAGTTGTCGAATGTTATGATCCAGGATGCAGATCAACTCAGCCGTGAGCACCCCCTCATCCGACACCGCAAGGCGCTCAAGTCAACATGTGTAGGATCACTAATCATAATGTCTTAAATAGAGACATGAAATACATCGTGCATATGCCTCAAGAATCAGGAAAGACTAGTCACTAAGCCATGGGCCTCTCCTTTTCACAATATCGTAGGACATGGTTTATCCATTTTCTAAACTTGTTCGAACTCTTATGCAGTTTCCACTGTGAAAATACTCGATCGCGACATCGTAACTATGGTCGACACGACCCACATCGACATAAATATTTTGTCGATCCTATGCTTCCTTGATCCTTTGTCTTAGTTTGAATTTAATCTTGCAATTCTTGGATCACTTTTGGTCCCACCAATACCCTAACCTCAAGCTGATCTCAACTCAAAGGTATCCGATACGACTGTCTGTAAAGAAAATCTACAGGCACCATCTTAATGGTTCTTTGGTAACTATTGTTATAAGCGAATTCCACCAGTGGCAAGAATTATTCCCAACTCTTTTCCTGGTCCATCACGTACATGCGCAACATGTCCTCCAAGGTCTGGTTCGTTTGTTCGGTCTGCCTGTCAGTCTCCGGGTGCTATACAGTACTGAAGTTACGTTGGGTTCCCAAGGCCTCTTGGAAACTCGTCCAAAATCGTCCACTAAACACCGATCCTCGATCGGATATAATCCTCTTAGGCACGCCATGCAGCCTCACAATCTCACTGATGAAAACTCTAGCTATGTCAGGTGCCTGATACATCGTACGCACATGAATAAAGTGAGCACTCTTCGTCAGAGTGTCCACTACTACGAAAATCGAGTCGTGTCTCCTTGTCATCAATGGCAATCCAACAATAAAATCCATCGAAATAACTTCCCATTTCGATTCTGGAATAACGTGTGGCTGTAGTAATCCTGTTGGATGTCTATGTTCAGCCTTTACCTGCTGACATTATAGACATTTTTCCACATAGTTTACTATGTCTGCCCTCATTCCCTTCCAGAATAATAAGGGTTTAAGGTCCACCCTCATCTTCGTGACTCCTGGGTGAGCCATGTAGACTGCTCTATGAGCCTCACTTAGGATCGATCTCCTCAACTCGTTGTTCAGTGGTACGTAAATCCGATTTTTAAACCTCAATAATCCATCGTCGTCAAACGTAAATCCTTCAAATCTTGGTACCATCATTGTGTTTTGTCCGATAAAACCCTCGACCTCTTTGTACCAGTCATCATCACGCTATAAAGTTAGAATCTTTTCACATAGATTCATCTGAAGAGGCATCACCGAAAATATGCGTGGTCTCCGACTCAATGCATCTTCCACTCGGTTCACTATTCCTTTTATGTAAGTGATCTCAATGTCGTACTCGCTAAGAAATTTCGACCAACGTCGTTGTCGCACGTTCAGGTCGCTTTGCGTAAAGAGGTGTTGTAGTCCATAGTGGTCTATATTTAGTTCAAATTTTCATCCAACAAGGTAGTGTCTCCAAGCCTTCAAGGAATAAATGATGGCTAACAACTCCAAATCATGCATCGCCTAGTTCTCCTCATGGCTTCTAAGTTTCCTGGAGAAGTAAGCGATCACTTGACTGTCTTGCATCAAGACTCCACCTAAGACTTCCTTGGATGCATCAATGCATACCAAGAAGTCCACGTCCATGTCAGGAACATTTAGTATCGGTGTTGTTGTCAACAACTCCTTGAGCCTCTGAAATGCCTCCGTGCATTTCTTGGTCCAAACAAACTTCTTGTTCTTCTTCTGTAACTCAGTAATCAGGTTTGCTATCTTCGATAATCCCTCGACGAACCGTCGATAGTATCCTGCTAAACACATGAAGCTACGCACTTCTGGTACATTCGTCAGTGCAGGCCATTCCATAGTAGCCTCGACCTTTGATGGATCCACGTCGAAACCTTCATCGGAGATGACATTCCTTAAGTAGTGAATCTTCGATTGATAAAACGAGCATTTGGAAAACTTCCCATACAATTTGTGCTCTTGTAGACACTGTAGTACCACACACAAGCATTGTCATTCTCCTTTGTCGTCCAAGAGTAAATCAAATATCGTCCATGAATACTTGGAAGAACTTATCCAAGTACTCGTGGAACACCCCGTTTATCCAACTCATAAATACCCATGGGGTGTTTGTTAGTCCAAACGGTAAAACCGTAAACTTCTAATGGCCAAACCTTGTCTAAAGGCAGTCTTAGGTACATCATCTTCCTTGATCCGTAACTGGTGATACCCTAATCGCAAATTGATATTTGAGAACACCATCACACCCTTCATCTCATCGAACAAATCATCAATCCTCAGTAACGGATACTGATTCTTGATCGTTGCCTTGTTCAATTGATGGTATTCAATGAAGAGCCTCCCCGACCCATCCTTCYTTCATATGAAAATAACAGGTGCACCCCACGGTGACACACTTGGACGTATCAATCCCAGRTCCATAAATTCCTTCAGTTTCATTCTCAACTCTTGTAACTCCGGGGTCGACATCGAATAAGGCATTCTCGCTATCGGTTCAATCCCCGGTTTTAGGTCTATAGTAAACTCCAATTCTCTCTTCGGCGGCATCCTAGGTAACTCTTTCGGAAAKACTTATGCAATMTCTCTCACCAAAGGAAGGTGTTCTAAACCTTCCACCACTCCCTTCTCGTTTAACGCAAGGATCGCATAAATCTTGCACCCCTTGCGCATGCTTTTCCGCAACTGTAAGGAAGAGATCAACCTCAAGGAAACTCCCTGGTTCTGACCTACAATCACATGTATCTTTCCTTCATCATCGACCAAACTCAACCATTTATTCTTACTGTTGAGTACTGCCTCATGTGATTCCAACCAATTCATACCGGTCACGACGTCATAAGATTTGAAGATCATGACGCATAGGTTGGCCCTGGTGACAAACTCTCCCAGGTTAAGGTACAACTTGTAACCCTTCCTCCAACCTTATGTTTGGCTCCCGAATCCATCTCTACAAAGCTAAACTCATCATGTTCGACTGAATTTAACTTAATCCCTTTTAGTGTTGCACCAGAAATGAAACTCTTGGTAGCACCAGGATCTATCAAATACTAAGGGTCTAGTTAGCGACAGTCCCTGACGTCTCGAGCGCAGTCGAATGGTTCTATGCCTAGAGTTTATTCACCACTGCATGAATTCGATGGACCTTTCCGAAATCTCCCATGGTAGTGGGTCCGACTGATCGAGATGCTCTAGTTCTCTTCACTGGGTCATCGCGCTAGAAATGTGGCTCCTCACATTCCAACATACTTTCTTCGGTCTAGTAATCCTAGTAACCGAAGTAGAAGCTGAATTCTAACACTAAGGCCAACAAAAACTTGTTGAATGTAAGTTTCTCGGTAATTTGGGTGTGGAGCATACTGAAGCAGCTCCAAAATGGGCCTCGTGCGGTTTCCTTGTCGCAAGGCATCAAACTCGTGGAGCTGACGCTCAACGAATTCCTTAGAAGATATCTCTCCTGGAACTGTTCCTTTAACAGTTCCCATGACACGTCGTCGATGGCCATGTTCAAATGTGGCAGGAGCGTCTTCTACCATAGAAAAGTGCTCCCCTTCAGTTGAGAGACCACCCTGCGGACCTTCAGGCTAGAGGTTGTAATCATGAAGCGTGAAGCATAACGCCTCACTCCACAACTATGCCTCGACGACATATCCATCCGTGACACTCGTGGACCTAGGAACTCAACTCTCTCAAGTTCTCAGTGGATGCAAACGGTACTAGCTAGGGCGCGTTGTGGACCCACAGGGGTACAGGTGCATTGGCCTCCTCTAAGTACTGATGGTGAATCAAGGCCCTTTGACATTACCTGGAAGAGGCTTGTCAGACCATCGTCATCCCTTACATCAAGTGAATCTAGCCCAAGGACTTGCCCCTCCCCTTGGGGGTTCGACTTCGAGGGTGCATAAACCTCTGCAGGCATCGCACCTACTTCCATGACACCACTTTGAAAACCTCCAAGGTGTCCTCTAAACGAGATCACCGGATGAAATCGTTAAAGTTTTAAGCAGCACTAGGTTGATACTCAAAGGTTTACTGTAGTGGAAATAAAGGCAATCCACAGTTGCAGGGTTGAACCCACTCTGATACCATATGTAATGTCCCTGATTGTTATGACTACATGCGAAACAGAAAGTGAAATTTTTTTTTTTAAAGGCAAGAAGGCGATGACGTCAAATGTAACCACACAACTGACGACGACGCAAGTGCATCGTCCAGGCAACGGGAAACTATGACTCCACGCCCCGGGCACAAGGCAACTGGGAAAACATGCATAGAGCAAAAGGAAGAATGATTACCCACCCGAAGCAAACAAGATGCACCTACAAGCTAAGGGACAACATCCCCCTCCTTACACCCAACCAAAGACGAACAATACTAGAACCTCAAGGCGCGTGAACCCAACACATGAAGCCGTTCCACCTGGGTGCCAAAAGGAACTTACAACACTCGCACTAAACGCACCGACTTCGGCTAAGTTCTCTTTCACCGCTATCCAATAGGGCGCACCATGATCCCCTCATAAGGAATCATGCCGTCCCCAGGTGATAGCCGCATCCAAACCTTGGCACCACACGTCCTATCAGGACCGAGGACTTTAGAAAAATATGACGTGCTAGGAACCAAATAACGAGGGAACCCACACCCAAACCCCAACAACGGGTTGATGAGATACCAGAGGACGACTACCAGGGAATACAGAAACTAATACAAGACTTGTCAACCACCCACCCCTTTTACCAAGTCTAACCGGTCAATAAATACCATCTAAATAGCGTTGAATACAGAGCAATTTTATCATTCTTGCGATCTAAAAGGGCAGTTTTAAATTAATTCCAAAAGGTAATCTAACTAGCATTTGACATCATAAAACAACCGTTACCATATCAATGCAGAAAACTATAATGAAATACTTATTAACACCTTACATCACAACAAGTAGTCTGTCTACACTAATCGTACCAAAATGACATCCGTCTATTAACCTTAAAAGAATCTTCTAGGAAGTGACCATGCCATTAAACCCATCTACATTCAAGGGAAATTAGAGCCATGTAATTTTAATGAGAAATTAGAGACAAATATTTAATGAGAAATTAGAGCCACTTACATTCAATGAGAATTGTTGCCATATGCCTGTAATGAGATTTAATGCCATAAGGCTAGTCACAATTAACGCCCTTCAGAGCCATTTAATGCAGTCAATGCCATTGTTAACAATGTAATTCAGAATGGAGGTAGATTGATCATTCACCAGGTAATCTAAATAAAACACAACTGAATATATAATGTGTCTTTAATCGACTTATGCACTGAATGTCAAAAGCAGGATGGGGCAAATTGGAATGGGCAAACAGTCAATTAAAAAAAAATGAACGCGACAAACTGTCATTTAAAAATGGAAAGGGGCAAATGTCAATTAAATACGGGATTGGGGTGTCTGTCAATAAAAAAATGGAATTGGGGCATCTGGCAATTAAAAATGAAATTGGGGCATCTGTCAATAAAAAATAGAATTGGGGCATCTGTCAATTAAACAAAAACGAAGGGGGAAAAACGCAGAGTTTAAAGCCCTCCCAATAAATTCGTTGTCTGATTAATAATGCCACGCAGGTGAACACTTAATATTTCTCTGTCATACCAAACAAATCAGAGCTAGGGATAAAGAATTTGTTTTTCCTTCGCCCAGGGTACCCAACAAAGACGCAGACAGGGATACTCACACACTGCACAATCCGTTATTGCACCAACTTTTCCCAATTTTATAGAAACTTAATATGAGCAATACCAGGATGACATTAGTCAAATGTTGGCTAAGTTCTTCTTGCAAGGATCCTTTACAGTCTCGGTACTACAATGTCCTTCTTTCTTACAAGAACAATTAAGATTCTCTATATTCTACTGTATTGACCGGCAATTGAAACTCTAATTATGCGTCTCTTGCTTCTATATCTTTTTATATCAAAATTCTAACTCACACATTTGAGTTTTCTTATAAACTAACAACACTACACTTTGAGTCATTTTTCCACTGAAATGGAATCTAAATTTAGCACTATGCCAACATATTCTATGCTCACACTACTAGAATTGCCCACAATAAATTATTTGTTTCTAGTTGGCTTCCATGTTAACTCATAAGGTTTACAGTGTCAAATATTTAAGTGTGATTGATCTCTTTATAAAACATTTAAAAATATGCATTCAACTCTTGATTGTTTTGAAGAACATTTGCTTACTTTCTTATGTATTTTTAGTCCTTGCCGAAGCAAAGGAGAACTAGCACAATCCATTATCATACTACACAATCCATTAATAGTCACATCCCAAGAAAAAACATAGACAGGGATCATAACCATTTCATTTTTCAAATGAAATAAATCATGGAAAAAAAAACACAACCCAAGCAAGGTAAGGACCGTCAACACAAGGGAAAACATAGGCAAAATACTTCTCAAATAATTTTAGGTGCAAAAGTAAACTGTAGGGAATGAATATGTACAAGGCACAGGGTAAACTTTCGTCGGAAGCACAATGACCATAGTCAACAAGAACAACCAACCGGGGTAGATGACTATTAGGAACATCCTTCGCTCATCATCCACGCACAGAAAATCAGGGCGTTGAGACCCATAGGTCTATTAACACCGAAGCGATGACCGTAGATCAGGCTCCTGGTTGACTACTTAGGGGAGGACTGATGAGCTAGGGACGATAGGAAAAAACAACCACAATCATCACGAATGAATATACCATAGGACGGTCAAGACATGCAGAGATCGAAGGCCATGGGAAAATCAACATCGCGCTAATGGCTATGGGGAAAATTTCAGTCATCAACTAGAATACTAAGAAAATCATTTTCCATATCCAATAAACATGCAGAACTAAAGCATATATCATACTAAAAATATACCCTACCGCAATAAAGGAAGCGTGTCGTTTCCCAAACGCCCGCTCTGAGTTGATGTCCCGAACGCTTCGTACAGCTCCTGCTTTTCGATCGATGAGACTTCACTCGTACCTCCCAGCCAAGGCTAGGGGTACTCTTCTTCCCCTTAGCCCCCCAAGACGCAAAGGGGCCACACACACTATCCAGAGAATCAGCTAGCTCCCAACTCGCCTCGCAAGGCCGTGCTACCACTCCTCACCAATATGGGTATCCCAACTCCCAGAAGCTAAGTCAATCAAGTATAGATTTCTACAGCGTAACGTTACGCCAGATAGAAGAGATCCCTCTTCCTCCTCCTCCCTCCTTTATATAGATTTTCTAACTCAGTTACTTTCCCAAAATCCCTTTTAATTTATTTTTCATTAATTTAATTCATATTAATCCTCCTCGTACATGTGTCACCCATCCCCTTCATTCCTACAAAAACTAATTTCTTTAATTAATTAAGTACCCTTATTTCCCTCACCCACCTAGAGTCACTCCTAGAATTTTTTTCCTTAGAAAAAAGCGTAATTTTCATTATGATAATCAAAATTACATTTTGTAGATACACCTTCTAGTGTAATCTTGTGATATAGTATGTCTACATACTTCATATCGGGTGGTTCTTTGTTCTTCATCCTGTGGGATTTTACATAGTCATTCCCAAAAAATCTGTAATGCTACAGTGTACTGAGTACAATCCTCAGTTTGCATAGTATCATTCATAGATTTTGTATCCAAAATCTTGTAGAATTACATTCATTTACAAAAAAGTTCTCTGTTGTTCTTGTGTTTGTTCATTTATGGAATCTGTGATCTTCTAGTGGCCCATCTCCATGTATGTGCCCTTTTTCGAAGCCCTGTCTTCTTCTTTATTCCTTTCCCTGTAGACATGTTGACAGGAAAAGAAGTCAAAAAATTCTTGCAGTGATTTTATGTCTTCCACAATATTGGCAAGTCTGATATTATTGCATCTTTCAGTTCCATTTATCCAGTTTATTACATTTTTTGAGTCTCCAAAAACTGATAACTTTTTGCAGTCTTTTTCAAGGGAAAAGACCATGAGAAGTTTGAGGCTGATTAATTCCGCATAATTATTAGTTCCATTTCCCAATCCAGAAGATAAAGTGAAGTAGTGTGTGTCTGAGAAGTATAGTAAGCCTCCTCCTCCACATGTGTAGTGTTGGGAAGCTCCGTCAAAAAATCCCCAAGGTGTGGATTTTTCTATGTATACTTATTTTATTACTCTGTTCTTTGTTCTTTCTTTTGAAGGAAAGGAAGAGAAAATTGACAGAATGTTTAGTGAGGTTTTCTCATGAGAAATAGTCACCTCTTTGAAGATGGCTTCATTTCTTCCTAGCCATACTCCCCAAGTGATCCGTAAAGGGAGTAATCTGTAAGTTTTGTAAGAGGAGTTTTCCCACCAGTTCTTCCAGGTTCGTTCCAAGGAGTGGCCTTCCCACTGAAAAGGGAATTTCAAAGTGCATGAAACTCCTGCCCAAACCAATTTTAGATAAGTGCATTCAAGAAAGAGATGTCGTGTCATTTCTCTCTCTGTCTTGCACAGTGGGCATTTGCTTGATCTGGAAAAATTTCTTTTTTGTAAAATATCCCAGGTTGGGGATTTATTTGAAAGCACACACCACCAGAAGAGTTTTTCCTTAGCAGGACCATTAAAATTCCAAATATTTTTCCACCACCAGAATGGTTCAGCTTCTGAGATTTCTTACATTAGCTGTGAATAACCTTCCTTTGGAGTGTAGATACCGGACTCATTTTTGTCCCAAACCAATTTGTCTTCTTGTTCTCTTATCCTGATATGTGAACGAAAAAGGGCATTTCGATAATTCTCCAATTTTGCTGAATCATCAGTGTTTAAATTAAGAGTAGAGGCAGTTTTCCACCCTTGAGCTCAAAGGGTAGTGGAGGGCTGGTCAGTAAGTGAGTTTAAGGAGTTCAATCCTTTTTTCTTTAAAGTGGCTAGTAGTTGATCTGAGAGTAAGTGTTTTCCTTTGCTTCTTGTCCAAGGATCAGTCCCTAGCCTTACTTGGAGTCCATTTCCTACTTTCCAAGCAATACCACCTTCTATTACAGGGAAATATTTTATCATTGCCTTCCAAATTGTTGAGGCGCCTATGAGAGTTTTCTAAGTTCTTCTGATCCAAGACTCCAGGGTGTCTGGTTCAATGTATTTTTTGATGACAACCTTTGTTCAAAGACTATTTGTAGAAAGAAGGCGCCAACCCCCTTTAGCAGCTAAGGCTTTGGAGAAAACATGTATATTTTTTAGGCCCCAACCGCCTAAAGATTTTGGGACTATAATCCTTTTCCATCTTACCCAAAGAGTCACATTTGTATCTTTCTTTCCACTCCACAGAAATTTGAAAGAGAGTTTTCTAGCTACCTCCAAAGTTCCTTTTGGGATCCAATACAGAGACATCCAAAAGACTGGGATGGCTTCCAAAACTGATTTTACTAGTACCAATCTGCCAGCTCTGGAAAGCCATTTGTGTCTCCATGAACATAACCTTTTTTTCTAATTTCTTCAGTATCCAAGACCAATCCTCCGTTCTGTAATCATTTGGTTTCAAAGTGAATCCCAAGTACTTGAGTCCTTCATCAATCGTTTTCTCTTCAAAAGGGAAGTGAAGTTTGTATCGAATTTTTTCCATTTCTGAGAGACAAAAGGTGTTGAGAGTAGACTTTCCTTCATTTATTATCATTCCTGTAGCTTTGGAGAAGAGTTTCAGAGTGTTATTTAGATTGTCAGCTTCCCCTCTAGTTCCTGCAGAGAAGACAAGGATGTCGTCTATAAAGATAAGGTTGGTTACATGAAGAGTATTGGAAATATTGATGCCTGGAAAAGACCCAGATCATTTTTCTGCTGCTAAAGCCTTGCTTAATCCTTCAGCAACAAGAAGAAACAAAAGAGGGGAAAGTGGACAACCTTGTCTTAAGCCTCTTTCAAATCTAATTTTTTTTGTGGCTGACCCATTTATGAGGACTGAGAAAGTTACAGTTGTAATACAACACATGATCCATCTGATAAATGGAACTGTAAAGCCTAAATGTGTTAAAATCAATAGAGCCAACTTACCCTATCATAGGCTTTGGAAAGATCGATTTTAAGAACCACACTCTTTAGCTTCCTGGTCTTTATGCTGTGTAGGGATTCCTGTGCCACTCCAATTGCTTTGTGTATCTGCCTGCCCTCTAGGAATCCAAATTGTTCCAAGGATATTTTGTCAGAAAGTACAGTCTTAAGTCTTCTGGCTATGACTTTGGAGATGATCTTGTAGATGCAATTGCATAGGGAGATAGGTCTGAAGTCATCCAGGGTGTCCGAGTTGTCCTTCTTTGGAATAAGGGAAATAAAAGTTGAGTTTAAACTTAAAAACATTTTTCCAGTAAGCCTTGTCTCTTCAACTAGGCTTAGTATATCTTGTCCAATAGAATCAAAGAATCCCAGGAAGAACTCAATTGTCCATCCATCTGGTCCTGGGCTTTTGTCCTTTTGAAAACTATTCAATACAACCTTAAGTTCCTCTAGTGTTACCTTTTCCATAAGCATTCTATTATCTTCCTCACTAGTAAAGCTCGAAAAGTACTTTACCATTCGAATCACTTCTTCAATAGTGGCCTTATTTTCTGCTTTGTAGAGATCCTGGCAGAACTTTTTTCTAATTTTCGCCATTCCTTCAAAGGCATGTTCCTTTTTTCCATCTTGATCCTTTAACTGCCAGATTGAGTTTATGCACCTTCTACCTTTTGCATATGCTTGGAAGAATTTTGTGTTCTCATATCCACTCTTCAACCAGGTGGCTCTGCTTTTTAATCTCCATGTATATTATTTTTCCTTTAGTAGTCTGTTTCTCCTTTCTTCCAATTTCAACAGACTTAGTTTGGCATTTGTTGTATCAAATCCTCCACCCTGATCTTCCGAAATAAGGTTTAATTTTGATTCTAGTTCCTTCAGTTCCAAATCCTCTTTTAGGAGTTTCTGATGTGCCCAGGTCTTCATCTTCTCTTTGATAATGTGTAGGTTGTTTACAAAGTGTAGACCTTCCATCTCATTGCTTCCTGGGTTATAGTATTGCCAATTTTCCTTAACCAACTTTAAAAAAGTTTCATCACTGAGCCATGTTCTATTGAATTTGAAAGGACTAGGTGGCTTATCCAATCCAGTTCTTAGTTCAAGGAAAATTGGGTAATGATCCAAGATTCCCCCGTGTCCTATCCATTATTTCAGTTGAAAGTATTTTTCAAGAAGTGTATCCTTTATCAAAAAATGATCCAGTCTTTTTGCAATGTTGTCTTCTCCCACTCTGTTGTTTCTCCAAGTTGGTTTGAATTTAAMYGVMTCAATATCYAGAAGATTGTGTTCATCCAKTTTTTGTKTAAAGTAGGYCGAGAGGGGKTMTRATCTYGCATGGGATCCCCAAACTTYTTTAATGCCTAAAGAGAAATTTAAGTCTCCTCCCAGGATTAAGTGTTTTTMTTTTARGAAGGACTTGTTGAAGACAACGTCCCAGTAAGGGCCTCTGTTGTGAYARGGGCCATAGATGTTTACAATATTGAGGGGGTCTTMAAGTTCTTTTGAGAATACTKTGATCCCAAGTCCAGATTCAAAACCCTAATGGTTAAGGACTTTTATAGTGMGACAATTCCATCCGATAGCTAATCCTCCAGATCTCCMAATAGAGTCCAAGGTAATGAAGCTCCAGTCCGGTAAAAGAAAAGAGAGTCTATTTTCAACTTCCTCCCCTTCCCCCAAGGTTTCTTGAAGGAGAAGTACATCCAGATGTTCTGTGAGAATCATCCTTTTTAGGGCTAGTGTTTTGAGGGGACCAGCCAAACCCCTACAATTGAAGGAACAAAACTTCATCAAGGTCCATTTCCTAGGGTTCACCTTAGCTAGGCGCCCTTTCAATAGAGACTTGTTTCACTACTAATAAGTCAATTCTGGCTCTCTTCTGTGATTTTGAGAAGAAATATTTCTTGCCTCTACCAGTTTTTTCTGCTGGAGTCAGGTCCGATGCTAAACCTCCTATGTTTTCTCTGTTCTGTGATATTAAGAAGTATCTTCTTATGGAGGTGTATGTAGAAGAGGTAGTGGACTCATCCAAGGAAGGGGTAGGAGAAGAAGTTGGTTGTACTGGGGGGAGTAGGGAGGAAGAGGAGGTTGGGGAAAGAGTTGGGCAACGAGGGGTCAAGGAAGGAGGTGGGAAGGGGGGTTGAAGAGAAAACAAGGGAGGGAACAGGGGAAGGGATGGTGAGAGTAGCCACTTAGGGATTTTAATAGACAAATTATTTATTAAAACAATATTAGAGGGGGAAAGGTTAGAGGAGGTACCCGTGACTAGGAAGGAAGAGTCTTATGTCTGGACTGGAACTTGCTGGATCGGGCACATGGTAGCCAACTCTATACAGGGTTGGAACAAATCTTCAGCCAAAAATTCGGTGAGGCATTCCGTTTGACAACCCTGGTCCTTTTGTAAGTAGGGATCAGGAACCACAGAGCCAACATTCTTCTGTGAATCTTTATTCCTCCCATATACCATTCGTCTAGTTCTTAGAGGCAACTTGCAATTTTTAATCAGATGTCCATACTGATGACATCTTCA
>JASDQU010240989.1:69972-85182 GCA_032191745.1 Picea mariana
ACAAAGGTTGTCATCAAAAAATACATTGAACCAGACACCCTGGAGTCTTGGATCAGAAGAACTCAGAAAACTCTCATAGGCGCCTCAACGATTTAGAAGGCAGTGATAAAATATTTCCCTGTAATAGAAGGTGGTATTTCTTGGAAGGTAGGAAATGGACTCCGAGTAAGGCTAGGGATTGATCCTTGGACAAGAAGCGAAGGAAAACACTTACTCTCAGATCAGCTACTAGCCACTTTAAAGAAAAAATGATTGAACTCCTTAAACTCACTTACTGACCAACCCTCCACTACCCTTTGAGCTCAAGGGTGGAAAACTGCCTCTACTCTTAATTTAAACACTGATGATTCAGCAAAATTGGAGAATTATCAAAATGCCCTTTTTCGTTCACATATTAGGATAAGAGAACAAGAAGACGAATTGGTTTGGTACAAAAATGAGTCCGGTATCTACACTCCAAAGGAAGGTTATTCACAGCTAATGTAAGAACTCTCAGAAGCTGAACCATTCTGGTGGTGGAAAAATATTTGGAATATTAATGGTCCTGCTAAGGCAAAACTCTTCTGGTGGTGTGTGCTTTCAAATAAATCCCCAACCTGGGATATTTTACAAAAAATAAATTTTTCCAGATCAAGCAGATGCCCACTGTGAAAGACAGAGAGAGAAATGACACAACATCTCCTTCTTGAATGCACTTATCTAAAATTGGTTTGGGTAGGAGTTTCATGCACTTTGAAATTCCCTTTTCAGTGGGAAGGCCACTCCTTGGAACAAACCTGGAAGAACTGGTGGGAAAAATCCTCTTACAAAACTTACAGATTACTCCCTTTACGGATCACTTGGGGAGTATGGCTAGGAAGAAATGAAGCCATCTTCAAAGATGTGACTATTTCTCATGAGAAAACCTTACTAAACATTCTGCCAATTTTCTCTTCCTTTCCTTCAAAAGAAAGAACAAAGAACAGAGTAATAAAAGAAGTATACATAGAAAAATCCACACCTTGGGGATTTTTTGACGGAGCTTCCCAACACTACACATGTGGAGGAGGAGGCTTACTATACTTCTCAGACACACGCTACTTCACTTTATCTTCTAGATTGGGAAATGGAACTAATAATTATGCGGAATTAATGAGCCTCAAACTTCTCATGGTCTTTTCCCTTGAAAAAGACTTCAAAAAGTTATCAGTTTTTGGAGACTCAAAAAATGTAATAAACTGGATAAATGGAACTCAAAGATGGAATAATATCAGACTTGCCAATATTGTGGAAGACATAAAATCACTACAATAATTTTTTGACTTCTTTTCCTGTCAACATGTCTACAAGGAAAGGAATAAAGAAGTGGACAGGGCTTCGAAAAAGGGCACATACATGGAGATGGGCCACTAGAAGATCACAGATTCCATAAATGAACAAACATAGGAACAACAGAGAACTTTTTTGTAAATGAATGTAATTCTACAAGATTTTGGATACAAAATCTATGAATGATACTATGCAAACTGAGGGCTGTACTCAGTACACTGTAGCATTACAGATTTTTTGGGAATGGCTATGTAAAATCCCACAGGATGAAGAACAAAGAACCACCCAATATGAAGTATGTAGACATACTATATCACAAGATTACACCAGAAGGTGTATCTACAAAATGTAATTTTGATTATCATAATGAAAATTACGCTTTTTTCTAAGGAAAAAAATTCTAGGAGTGACTCTAGGTGGGTGAGGGAAATAAGGGTACTTAATTAATTAAAGAAATTAGTTTTTGTAGGAATGAAGGGGATTGGTGACACATGTACGAGGAGGATTAATATGAATTAAATTAATGAACAGTAAATTAAAAGGGATTTTGGGAAAGTAACTGAGTTAGAAAATCTATATAAAGGAGGGAGGAGGAGGAAGAGGGATCTCTTCTATCTGGCATAACGTTACGCTGTAGAAATCTATACTTGACTGACTTAGCTTCTGGGAGTTGGGATACCCATCTTGGTGAGGAGTGGTAGCACGGCCTTGCGAGGCGAGTTGGGAGCTAGCTGATTCTCTGGATAGTGTGTGTGGCCCCTTTGCTGCTCGGGGGGCTAAGGGGAAGAAGAGTACCCCTAGCCTTGGCTGGGAGGTACCGGTGAAGTCTCATCGATCGAAAAGCAGGAGTTGTACGAAGCGTTCGGGACATCAACTTAGAGCGGGCGTTTGGGAAACGACACGCTTCCTTTATTGCGGCAGGGTAGATTTTTAGTATGATATATGCTTTAGTTCTGCATGTTTATTGGATATGGAAAATGATTTTCTTAGTATTCTAGTTGATGATTGAAATTTTCCCCATAGCCGTTAGCGCGATGTTGATTTTCCCATGGCCTTCGATCCCTGCATGTCTTGACCGTCCTATGGTATATTCATTCGTGATGATTGTGGTTGTTTTTTCCTATCGTCCCTAGCTCATCATTCCTCCCCTAAGTAGTCAACCAGGAGCCTGATCTACGGTCATCACTTCGGTGTTAATAGACCTATGGGTCTCAACGCCCTAATTTTTTGTGCGTGGATGATGAGCGAAGGATGTTCCTAATAGTCTTCTACCCCGGTTGGTTGTTCTTGTTGACTATGGTCATGGTGCTTCCGGCAAAAGTTTACCTTGTGCCTTGTACATCTTCGTTCCCTACAGTTTACTTTTGCACCTAAAATTATTTGAGAAGTATTTTGCCTACGTTTTCCCTTATGTTGACGGTCCTTACCTTGCTTGGGTTGTGATTTTTTTTCCATGATTTATTTCATTTGAAAAATGAAATGGTTATGATCCCTGTCTGTGTTTTTTCTTGGGATGTGACTATTAATGGATTGTGTAGTATGATAATGGATTGTGCTAGAGTCCCTCTGCTTCGGCAGGGAATAAAGATACATAAAAAAGTAAGCAAATGTCCTTCAAAACAATCAAGAGTTGAATGCATATTTTTAAATGTTTTATAAAGAGATCAATCACACTTAAAGATTTGACACTGTAAACCTTATGAGTTAACATGGAAGCCAACTAGAAACAAATAATTTATTGTGGGCAATTCTAGTAGTGTGAGCATAGAATATGTTGGCATAGTGCTAAATTTAGATTCCATTTCAGTGGAAAAATGACTCAAAGTGTAGTGTTGTTAGTTTATAAGAAAACTCAAATGTGTGAGTTAGAATTTTGATATAAAAAGATATAGAAGCAAGAGAGGCATAATTAGAGTTTCAATTGCCG
Source organism: Picea mariana (assembly GCA_032191745.1). Taxonomy (NCBI): domain Eukaryota; kingdom Viridiplantae; phylum Streptophyta; class Pinopsida; order Pinales; family Pinaceae; genus Picea; species Picea mariana. The sequence continues at coordinate 73,208 of JASDQU010240989.1, forward strand.
GTCAATACAGTAGAATATAGAGAATCTTAATTGTTCTTGTAAGAAAGAAGGACATTGTAGTACCGAGACTGTAAAGGATCCTTGCAATAAGAACTTAGCCAACGTTTGACTAATGTCATCCTGGTATTGCTCATATTAAGTTTCTGTAAAATTGGGAAAAGTTGGTGCAATAATGGATTGTGCAGTGTGTGAGTATCCCTGTCTGTGTCTTTGTTGGGCACCCTAGGCGAAGGAAAAACAAATTCTTTATCCCTAGCTCCGATTTGTTTGGTATGCCGGAGAAATCTTAAGTGTTCACCTGCGTGGCATTATTAATCAGACAATGAATTTATTGGGAGGGCTTTAAACTCTGCGTTTTTCCCCCTTCGTTTTTTTTTAATTGACAGATGCCCCAATTCTGTTTTTTATTGACAGATGCCCCAATTTTGTTTTTAATTGCCAGATGCCCCAATTCCATTTTTTTATTGACAGACACCCCAATCTCGTATTTAATTGACATTTGCCCCTTTCCATTTTTAAATGACAGTTTGTCGCGTTCATTTTTTTTTAATTGACTGTTTGCCCATTCCGATTTACCCCATCCTGCTTCTGACATTCAGTGCATAAGTCGATTAAAGACACATTATATATTCAGTTGTGTTTTATTTAGATTACCTGGTGAATGATCAATCTACCTCCATTCTGAATTACATTGTTAACAATGGCATTGACTGCATTAAATGGCTCTGAAGGGCGTTAATTGTGACTATCCTTATGGCATTAAATCTCATTACAGGCATATGGAAACAATTCTCATTGAATGTAGGTGGCTCTAATTTCTCATTAAATATTTGTCTCTAATTTCTCATTAAAATTACATGGCTCTAATTTCCCTTGAATGTAGATGGGTTTAACGGCATGGTCACTTCCTAGAAGATTCTTTTAAGGTTAATAGACGGATGTCATTTTGGTACGGTTAGTGTAGACAGACTACTCGTTGTGATGTAAGGTGTTAATAAGTATTTCATTATAGTTTTCTGCATTGATATGGTAACGGTTGTTTTATGATGTCAAATGCTAGTTAGATTACCTTTTAGAATTAATTTAAAACTGCCCTTTTAGATCGTAAGAATGATAACATTGCTCTGTATTCAATGCTATTTAGATGGTATTTATTGACCGGTTAGACTTGGTAAAAGGGGTGGGTGGTTGACAAGTCTTGTATTAGTTTGTGTATTCCCTGGTAGTCATCCTCTGGTATCTCATCAACCCATTGTTGGGGTTTGGGTGTGGGTTCCCTCGTTATTCGGTTCCTAGCACGTTGAATTTTTCTAAAGTCCTCGGTCCTGATAGGACGTGTGGTGCCAAGGTTTGGACGCGGCTATCACCTGGGGACGGCATGATTCCTGATGAGGGGATCATGGTGCGCCCTATTGGATAGCGGTGAAAGAGAACTTAGCCGAAGTCGGTGCATTCAGTGCGAGTGTTGTAAGTTGCTTTTGGTGCCGGGGTGGAACGGCTTCATGCGTTGGGTTCACGCACCTTGAGGTTCTAGTCTTGTTCGTCTTTGGTTGGGTGTAAGGAGGGGGATGTTGTCCCTTAGCTTGTAGGTGCGTCTTGTTTGCTTCAGGTGGGTAATCATTCTTCCTTTTGCTCTATGCATGTTTTCCCAGTTGCCTTGTGCTCGGGGCGTGGATTCATAGTTTCCCGTTGCCTAGACGACGCGCTTGCATCATCATCAGTTGTGTGGTTACATTTGACGTCATGACCTTCTTGCCTTTAAAAAAAAAAAAATTCACTTTTTGTTTCGCGTGTAGTCATAACAATCAGGGACGTTACATATGGTATCAGAGTGGGTTCAACCCTGCAACTGTGGATCGCCTTTCTTTCCACTACAGTAAACCTTTGAGTATCAACCTAGCGCTACTTAAAACTTTAAGGAGTTCATCCGGTGATCTCGTTTAGAGGACACCTTGGAGGTTTTCAAAGTGGTGTCATGGAAGCAGGTGCGATGCCTGCAGAGGTTTATGCACCCTCGAAGTCGAACTCCCAAGGGGAGGGGAAAGTCCTTGGGCTGGATTCGCTTGCTGTAAGGGATGACGATGGTCTGACAGGGCTCTTCCAGGTAATGTCAAAGGGACTTGATTCACCATCAGTACTTAGAGGAGGCAAATGCACCTGTACCCCTATGGTCCTCGAGAGAGTTGAGTTCCTAGGTCCACGAGTGTCACGGATGGATATGTCGTCGAGGCATAGTTGTGGAGTGAGGCGTTATGCTTCATGCTTCATGATTACGACCTCTAGCCTGAAGGTCCGCAGGGTGGTCTCTCAACTGAAGGGGAGCACTTTTCTATGGCAAAATATGCTCCTGCCACATTTGAACATGGCCATGGACGACGTGTCATGGGAACTGTTAAAGGAACAGTTCCAAGAGAGATATCTTCTAAGGAATTTGTTGAGCGTCAGCTCCACGAGTTTGATGCCTTGCGACAAGGCAACCGCACGAGGCCCATTTTGGAGCTGCTTCAGTATGCTCCACACCCAAATTACCGAGAAACTTACATTCAACAAGTTTGTGTTGGCCTTAGTGTTAGAATTCAACTTCTACTTCGATTACTAGGATTACTGGACTGAAGAAAGTATGTTGGAATGTGGGGAGCCACATTTCTAGCGCGACGACCCAGTGAAGAGGACTAGAGCATCTCGATCAGTCGGACCCACTACCATGGGAGATTTCGGAAAGTTCCATCAGATTCATGTAGTGGTGAATAAACTCTAGGAAGAGAACCATTTGACTGCGCTCGAGACGTCAGGGACTGTCGCTAACTAGACCCTTAGTATTTGATAGATCCTGGTGCTACCAAGAGTTTCATTTCTGGTGCAATGCTAAAAGGGATTAAGTTAAAGTTAGTCGAACATGATGAGTTTATCTTTGTAGAGATGGCTTCGGGAGCCAAACATAAGGTTGGAGGAAGGGTTACAAGTTGTACCTTAACCTGGGAGAGTTTGTCACCAGGGCCAACCTGTACGTCATGATCTTCGGATCTTATGACGTCGTGACCGGTATGGACTGGTTGGAATCGCATGAGGCGGTACTCAACAGTAAGAAGAAATGGTTGAGCTTGGTTGATGATGAAGGACAGAGACATGTGATTGTAGGTCAGAACCAGGGAGTTTCCTTGAGGTTGATCTCTTCCTTGCAGTTGCGGAAAAGAATGCGCAAGGGGTGCAAGATTTATGCAATCCTTGCGTTAAACGAGAAGGGAGTGGTGGAAGGTTTAGAACACCTTCCGGTGGTGAGAGAGTTTGCAGAAGTATTTCCAAAGGAGTTACCTAGGATGTCGTCGGAGAGGGCATTGGAGTTTACTATAGACCTAAAACCAGGGAATGAACCGATAGCGAGAATGCCTTATTCGATGTCGACCCCGGAGTTACAAGAGTTAGGAATGCAACTGAAGGAATTTCTGGACCTGGGATTGATACGTCCAAGTGTCACCGTGGGGTGCACCTGTTATTTTCATATGAAAGAAGGATGGGTCGGGGAGGCTCTTCATTGAATACCGTCAATTGAACAAGGCAACGATCAAGAATCAGTATCCATTGCTGAGGATTGATGATCTGTTCGATCAGATGAAGGGTGTGATAGTGTTCTCAAAGATCGATTTGTGATCAGGGTATCACCAGTTACGGATCAAGGAAGATGATGTCCCTAAGACCGCCTTTAGACGAGGTTTGGCCATTATGAGTTTACGGTTTTATCGTTTGGACTGACAAACACCCCATGGGTATTTATGAGTTGGATAAACGGGGTGTTCCACGAGTACTTGGATAAGTTCTTCCAAGTATTCATGGACGATATTTGATTTACTCTCGAACGACGAAGGAGAATGACAATGCTTGCGTGTGGTACTACAGTGTCTACAAGAGCACAAATTGTATGGGAAGTTGTCCAAATGCTTGTTTTATCAATCGGAGATTCACTACTTAAGGAATGTCATCTCCGATGAAGGTATCGACGTGGATCCATCAAAGGTCGAGGCTACTATGGAATGGCCTGCGCTGACAAATGTACCAGAAGTGCGTAGCTTCATATGTTTAGCAGGATACTATCGACGATTCGTCGAGGGATTATCGAAGATAGAAAAACCGATTATTGAGTTACAGAAGAAGAACAAGAAGTTTGTTTGGACCGAGAAATGCGCGGAGGCATTTCAGAGGCTCAAGGAGTTGTTGACAACAACACCGATACTAAATGTTCCTGACATGGACGTGGACTTCTTGGTATGTATTGATGCATCCAAGGAAGTCTTAGGTGGAGTCTTGATGCAAGACAGTCAAGTGATCGCTTACTTCTCCAGGAAACTTAGAAGGCATGAGGAGAACTAGGCGATGCATGATTTGGAGTTGTTAGCCATCGTTTATGCCTTGAAGGCTTGGAGACACTACCTTGTTGAATGGAAATTTGAACTAAATACAGACCACTATGGACTACAACACCTCTTTACGCAAAGCGACCTAAACGTGCGACAACGACGTTGGTCGAAATTTCTTAACGAGTACGTCATTGAGATCACTTACATAAAAGGAATAGTGAACCGAGTGGAAGATGCATTGATTCGGAGACCACACATATTTTCGGTGATGCCTCTTTAGACGAATCTATGTGAAAAGATTCTAACTTTATAGCGTGATGATGACTGGTACAAAAAGGTCAAGGGTTTTATCGGACAAAACATAATGATGGTACCAAGATTTGAAGGATTTACGTTTGACGACGATGGATTATTGAGGTTTAAAAATCAGATTTACGTACCACTGAATGACGAGTTGAGGAGATCGATCCTAAGTGAGGCTCATAGAGCAGTCTACATGGCTCACTCGGGAGTCACGAAGATGAGGGTGGACCTTAAACCCTTATTATTCTGGAAGGGAATGAGGGCAGACATAGTAAACTATGTGAAAAAATGTCTATAATGTCAGCAGGTAAAGGCTGAACATAGACATCCAACAGGATTACTACAGCCACATGTTATTCTAGAATCGAAATGGGAAGTTATTTCGATGGATTTTATTGTTAGATTTCCATTGACAACAAGGAGACATGACTCGATTTTCGTAGTAGTGGACACTCTGACGAAGAGTGCTCACTTTATTCATGTGCGTACGACGTATCAGGCACCTGACATAGCTAGAGTTTTCATCAGTGAGATTGTGAGGCTGCATGGCGTGCCTAAGAGGATTATATCCGATCAAGGATTGGTGTTTAGTGGACGATTTTGGATGAGTTTCCAAGAGGCCTTGGGAACCCAACTTAACTTCAGTACTGCATAGCACCCGGAGACTGATGGGCAAACCAAATGAACAAACCAGACCTTGGAGGACATGTTGCGCATGTATGTGATGGACCAAGAAAAGAGTTGGGAAGAATTCTTGCCACTGGTGGAATTCGCTTATAACAATAGTTACCAAAGAACCATTAAGATGGTGCCTGTAGATTTTCTTTACGGATGGTCGTGTCGGATACCTTTGAGTTGGGATCAGCTTGAGGTTAGGGTCCTGCTGGGACCAAAAGTGATCCAAGAATTGCAAGATTAAATTCAAACTAAGAGAAAGGATCAAGGAAGCATAGGATTGACAGAAGATTTATGTCGATGTGGGTCGTGTCGACCATAGTTACGATGTCGCGATCGAGTATTTTCACAGTGGAAACCGCATAAGAGTTCGAACAAGTTCGGAAAATGGATAAACCATGTCCTACGATATTGTGAAAAGGAGAGGCTTGTGGCCTAATGACTAGTCTTGCCTGATTCTTGAGGCATATGCACGATGTATTTCACGTCTCTGTTTAAGACATTATGATTAGTGATCCTACACATGTTGACTTGAGCGCCTTGCGGTGTCGGATGAGGGGGTGTTCACGGCTGAGCTGATCTGCATCCTGGATCATAACATTCAACAACTATGACATTGAACAATAAATGAGGTCAAGGTCCAGTGGGACAACTATAGTCTGCACTCGATGCATATGATATGCGCCAACAATTTCCATTTTTGTTGGATAGATAGAATTGAGATACTATGATAAACTTTATTTCAAAGCTTATATACTATGAAACTTATATACACATTATTATTGTGAAACTTCGGGACAAAGTTTAGACCAAGAGGGGGTGTATGTAACATCCCTCTCTTGCGCACGCTGAGAAAACTTATTCTTTGAGGACAGTTGCTTGCAAGTGATCCAGATTATTATACTATTAAACATTTGATTTTGATTATGAGGCGTTATGGGTGATGACATGTTGTTTTGTTGCATTGACTTAGACAGGTGCTATTGACTTGGTTTTACTGAGTGTGCAATATTTTGGACCTCGAGGATGCAGAGGCATCGATGGAACCCCTTGGAATCCAGATTGAATCGGGGAGTGAACTATTGGGGTTTGATTTCTTTTATATGTGATATTAGTGCATCTGATTAGATGATATGTTTATGGATATATTCTGACATGATTCGTTGATGATGTAGGATAACGATAGCTTGCTGACCAGACTCACATGTGGAGTAGAGCTTGGGTCACGCAGGACTACCAGAGGTGTTGAGGGAGAGGTGTGGACAGCATCCCTACCACAACCTACTAGCACTCTTTTTGTGGCTCGAACTATAGGTTAACGATTACCTAGTTTGAGAGGACCCACTATGCCATGAGGGAAGACTACGACAGTTGTTGACGATGATTCTAAGGGGTGTGCAATAAGGTAGGGGAATTATTCCGTAAAGGCCCTTCGTCTCCCACAAGATCACCTGGCGGAGTATTGACTCCAAGGGTTTTTTATGTCTATCAAGTTAGTCAAGAGGCGAGTGGCACCCTTAGAGCACATGGTGCATCCTGAAGGGCACGTATTGAAAAAAAAATGGAAAGAGGCGAGTGGCACCCTTGGAGCACGTGGTGAATCTTGAAGGGCATGTCGCGCAAGAGAAACAGAAAGAGGCGAGTGGCACCCTTGGAGCACCTAGTGCACCCTGAAGGGCACGTCGTGTGGTTAATTAATAATTGGATAAACCTAGATGGCTTTAGGATAATAAAGTGTTAAGGAATATTTGAAACCTTTCCCTTAAAAGAATGTCGCCCAGCCTAGGAAAATAAGGTCTAGGTCTAAATTTTGTTGGTGGTAAAGTTTTACCTATTTATAAAAAAAAATAATAATAATAAAAATAAAAATATATAAAAATAAAAATAAAAATAAAATAAATAATAAATATAATCTTCATTAATCTTGTGACAAGAAGGGGGTAAGCAACTAAAGTGATTTATAAAATTCTTTTGGGATAAAACTTAAAAAGGGGAAATGTTTTTTTTACTTTATTATGCTAATTAAAAATTTAATTCATTAAAAAAGGGGGAAAAGGGGAAAAAGGGTAAGTTTCTGCACATGCATTTTTTAGTTTAATTAAAAAGGGAAAAAGAGGAAATCTAAAATAATTATGAATCTAGGAAAAAACGGGAACCATAAAAGAAAGGGGAAACACTAAGAAAAAGAAGTTAGTCCAACTTAGTAAGGTATCTACCATTTAAGAACTTTCTAATTTAAACTGAACTAGCAAATTAATAATGGGGAAAGTCATTAAAACTTGTAAGGGAATTTGGGGACACCTAGGAGTGATTCTAGGAGTGACTCTAGGTGGGTGAGGGAAATAAGGGTAATTAATTAATTAAAAAAATTAGTTTTTGGAGGAATGAAGGGGATGGGTGACACATGTACGAGAGGATTATTATGAATTAAATTAATGAACAGTAAATTAAAAATGATTTTAGGAAAGTAAATGAGTTACAAAATCTATATAAAGGAGGGAGGACGAGGAAGAGGGATCTCTTCTGTTTGGCGTAACGTTACGTTGCAGAAATCTATACTTGAATGACTTAGCTTGTGGGAGTTGGGATACCCAACTTGGTGAGGATTGGTAGCTCGGCCTTGCCAGGCGAGCTAAGAGCTAGTTGATTCTTTGGATAGTGTTTGTGGCCCCTTTGTGGCTCAGGGGGCTAAGGGAAAAGAAGAGTACCCCTAGCGTTGGTTGGGAGGTACCGATGAAGTCTCATCGGTCGACAAGCGGGAGCTGTACGAAGCGCGTGGGACATCAACTCAGAGCGGTCGTTTGGGCAATGGTACGCTTTATTTATTGTGATGGGGTAGATTTTTAGTATGATATATGCTTTAGTTCTACATGTTTATTGGGTACGTAAAATGATTTTCTTAGTATTCTAGTTGATGACTGAAATTTTCCCCATAGTCATTAGCTCGATGTTTATTTTCCCATGGCCTTCGATCCCTGCATGTCTTGACCGTCCCATGGTATATGGATTCATGATGATTGTGGTTGTTTTTACCTATCGTCCCTATCTTATCAGTCCTCGCCTGAGTAGTTGGCCAAGATCCTGATCTATAGTTGTTGCTTCGGCGTTAATAGACCTATGGATCTCAACGCCCTACTTTTTTGTGGATGGATGATGAGCGAAGGATGTTCCTACCAATCGTCTACCACGGTTGGTTGTTCTTGTTGACTATGGTCATGGCACTTTTGGCGAATGTTTACCCTATGCCGTGTACATCTTCGTTCCCTGTAGTTTACTTCTGCACCTAAATTTATTTGAGAAGAATTTTGCCTGTGTTTTCCCTCGTGTTGACGGTCCTTACCTTGCTTGGGCTGTGATTTTTTTTCCATGTTTTATTTCATTTGAAAAAAGAAATGGTTATGATCCATGTCTATGTTTTTTCTTGGGATGTGACTATTAATGGATTGTGCAGTATGATATTGGATTGTGCTAGAGTCCCTCTACTTCGACAGGGACTAAAAATACATAAGAATAAATTAAGCAAATGTCCTTCAAAACAATCAAGATTTGACTGCATATTTTTAAATGTATTATAAAGAGATCAATCACACTGAAATATTTGACACTATAAACCTTATGAGTTAACACGGAAGCCAACTAGAAACAAAGAATTTAGTGTGGGCAATTCTAGCATTGTGAGTGTAGAAGACGTTGGCATAGTGCTAAATTTAGATTTCATTTCAGTGGAAAAATGACTTCTCAAAGTGTAGTGTTGTTAGTTTATAAGAAAACTCAAATGTGTGAGTTAGAATTTTTATATAAAAAGATATAGAAGAAAGAGAGGCATAATTAAAGTTTCAATTGTCGGTCAATACAATAGAATATAGAGAACCTTAATTGTTCTTGTAAGCAAGCAGGACATTGTAGAACCGAGACTGTAAAGGATCCTTGCAAGAAGAACTCAACCAACGTTTGACTAATGTCGTCCTGGTATTGCTCATATTAAGTTTCTATCAATTCAAGGAAATTTGGTGCAATAACGGATTATGCAGTGTGAGAGTATCCCTGTCTGCGTCTTTGTTGGGTACCCTAGGCGAAGGAAAAAAAAATTCTTTATCCCTAGCTCCGATTTGTTTGGTATGCCAGCAAAATCTTAAGTGTTCACCTGTGTGGCATCATTAATCAGACAACGAATTTATTGGGAGGGCTTTAAACTCTGTGTTTTTCCCCATTCGTTTTTTTTTAATTGACAAATGCCTCAATTCCATTTTTTATTCACAGAAGCCCCAATTCCGCTTTTAATTGATAGATGCCCCAATTCCGTTTTTCATTGACAGACGCCCCAATTCCATATTTAATTGATAGTTTCCCCTTTCCATTTATAAATGATAGTTTTTCGCATAACTCGATTAAAGACGCATTATATATTCAGCTGTGTTTTATTTAGATTACCTCGAGAATGATCAATCTACTTGCATTCTGAATGACATCATTAACAATGAAATTGACTGCATTAAATGGCATAGGCTAAGGCCCAAAAGAAATGGACCTTTGTCGGTCGTCCTTTCACGGCGTCACAACTCCCGTCCGACTCCCGTCGCCGATCACCTCTACCCTCCGGCCGGCTACCCATCCATACGCCCCATCCCCTCTACCACCTCCCCCCATATACCACCATCCATACATCATCCACGCCCATAATCCACATCCAAATCCCACCATCAATTCACCACCTACCATTTTCCCGCTAATTCATTTATCGTTTGAGGAATCCTTACACTTCAGACTGCGCAGCAGGGCTTCGATATAGCCATTTTTGAAAAGGGGCAGAGCGTGTTCATTATGGGAGGAGTGGCTGGAGTGGGCAGCCTGGACCTTAGCCTACGCCAATGAATTGTATATGCCAGTTGGTCGATCAATTTGAAGGGCGCTGAGATTCTGATTGCCTGTGTAAATTTCAGTGGTGAGGAGTTCGATCTTCTTGAATCGATTTAAATGGAATATGTTGTATAGAGTTCAAAATAGGTGTCTGTCTAAAAGGAATATGTTATATAGGGTCGCATCTTCAATCGACTAATAAATCCATATACAGTGTGCTAAAACCTGTAGGAAGCCATCGAGCCTATTGTTATTTCTTAGGAAAACGTTGACCAACCATCTTGAATTATTGGATATTGCTTATTGATCTGATATTGACTAATCTGATAACAAAGTAATGTCTACGAAACTGGTGTTGTGGGACGCTTATTTCTTATTTCTACTGCGTCTTTTAAATAAGGCGGCAATCCTTGGAACAAATTGAAGAACTTTTTATCTCTCTGGCGAAATAGGTATCCGAGTAAGCAATCTATCAGTTTTGTGGTGGAATTCTCAAACTTATTTCAGCAAAAAAATAGTTGATCAGGGTAGATCTCATGTAATCACAAGTCTGGATGGTATCTCAGGTCGCATTGTCGTCACCGTATGGATACTATTCCATCATTCTATGGCTAGTTGTCTAAGAGCCAAAACAGTGGTGAATTTGTTTCCATAATTACTAATATGTATCAAAAGATGAATATACATTTCTGCCGACTGTAAACGGGTCTGGAAGGTAGATCCACTATCTCCACCATCAAGCCCTGCAAAGGACAAATTATTCAATCCTTCAAATCTGAAGAATTATTTCCTTGCTTCTTTCTTAAGGTTGTGTTGCTCAAAGGTCAAAATCAAGGGTCTTTCCTTCTCTGCTTGAATGTCAAAACTGAGGGTCTTGTATCTTGAAGATCTTGAATCTTACTATTTTGCCCCAATAGTTGATCTGGTATCTTTTCAAATTTTTCAATGCTTCAGAGTCCATCACTTAATTGAGACAATCTCCTTTTGCACTAATACCACTCACAAACTCACCACTAAACCTGTACAAGCGTCTGCAAGCTCATGACACAAAAGAACAAACAAATTATATGCACAACAGACCAAGGAGAAGCCCTTCAAATTTTGGGAATATGAAGCGAATAGTCATTCTCTTCGTGTAACCACATTAAACACTCTTGGGAAATTGAATCAACTAGTTCAAGTGGTTGTCTCTCAATCTGTTGTTATGTGATTTTTGCTACGGTGCATGCAAATTATGATACCATAGCATTCCCTCCAATGGGAATATTTTCAACTACCAGGGCATTTCATGTCATTATCATCATTAATGAGCATGTCACTAACCTCTTAGCATCAGATGGTATACTGGTTTCCCAGTGACATCAACTGAATCTTATGCCATCCTATGGTCAACGACATATGGCTTGTATCATGTTTACTTATGTGCAACATTTGGTTATCATATGATATATCATAAAGGTATATGAAACTAATACGAATTCATAGTTTTTCATGTGCAACTTTGCTATCAAAACCCCGGTCCCAAATTTGACCAACTACCAAGTATAGGAAACTTACCCTAAATATGGATATGCATATATACAATGTACATTTTTTTCCCAAAGAAAAAAACGTATGTTCCTATTTCAAGTAGAAATGCAAAATACATTTTATATTGCCTCTAGGGATTAACCAAAAATGCGTGTATTGAGCATGCCTAGAAAGAGATATAGTGCAAAGTTGAAACACTACCTGGTCCCACACATAAAGTCCAATAAATAACAGTCCTTAAAATGCATCAGGCTATTT
>JASDQU010240989.1:85675-98385 GCA_032191745.1 Picea mariana
CCCACACAAGGGTTTACCATAAACAGAGAGCAATAGCATACACTAGTTTATAAATAATGCCAGTACTGGTTCCCGATTATTGCACAGTAACATCAGCAGGAAAGATACCATATAATGCACTAATTTCAGAAGTAAACAGTGACCATAAACCAACAGTACAGTATCCAATATTAGCAGCAGAAAACTGTATCGAATTTAGTTAATAAGTACCAACAGCAGATAGTATCAAACAATATTCACAACAGCAGGGAACCCTCAAGGGGCTGTTGTCCCAAGATTAACCGAATGCTACGTTTAAATGACGACGTCCCCAAGAAGTATCTACACTATACTAAATAACCAATAAAGCAGTTTAACTAGTGCTTCTATAGCAGCTACTCCTCCACCACAACAAATCCTAGACTAACAATAAACCTGAAATAGTGTGATGGCTTGGTGTATGTTCTTCTTATACCTCCCAGCTGTCAACTACGACTTGATCCCCTCTTGTGAACTTTGACGTTGCCCGTGCCAGCTCCTTCGGCCTATAGAGTAGGGTGCGAACCCTCCATGAAGGTACCTTGTCAGCTGAGTTGGGGACTCAGCCCCTCTGCTCGGTCCTCTCCACTACTGTGGCAACTCCAAATCAATGGTAAGACCAACGAATCTATTCAAGCAGCTTCTTGGGCTCATCAGTAGAGTTCGGCCTCCTTGAGATAGTATTTCCAGCGATCCTCTTCAGCAGAGAAGCCTCCATGGATGTATGCTTGATACTAGGGAAGAAAGGTGTTAAGCTAGGGTGAGGCCTTAGCCCACCGAAACCCAACCAGACTCAAGGGTTGAACAACCCTTTTTATGTCTGAGGCAGCCGCCTCCCAAACCGAAACAGAGATCTCCTCAATCCAAAATCGTGTCTCCAAATGAGCCTCACATCTTTTTAAATAGTCTCCCTTAACTTGACGTCCTCCTTTGTGGTTTACTTACTCCTTAAGTTAGGTTGTTTTCCTTCACTTAAGCCCCAAAGATACCTCTAAGAGCAAGCCATTTCTCCATGAAGGCCCTTGGGACCCTCGGCTCCCTTATTCTTGGGGACTATGGCCTACGGGGATCCCCCTAAGCCAATGCATCCCTCCAATGATGCGGTTCAAAGGGGAGGGGACATGACAGTCCTCCCTCCCTGAGATTGCTTGTCTTCAAGCAATTGCAAACCAAGATGATGCAAAATGTGCTCTCTCTCCCACGTGGCATCCTATGTCGGCCAATCTCTCCACTTGACGCGGTACTCCCTGACCATTCTTCTCCTCAGTCTCCTCTCTCGGACACCCACAATCTCCTCGGTAGTCAACAACATTTTTCCCCTCTCTTCTAGTGGCGGTAACTCAATGGGGTAGTGACTTGTGGTTCCCATGCCCTCTGGAAGCATGATGCATGGTAAATACTACGTCCCTGGCTACCTACTGTCAACTCTAGCTCGTAAGCTACGTCTTCGTGTCTCTGAATCACCCTAGAGGGGCCAAAGAGGTGTGGCCTCATCCTCTCATTGCCACCTCTCCTCCATGGAGACAGTCTAAGTGGTTGCACCCTCAATTACACCACATCTCCGATCCCAAATCTATGCTCCACCCTGTGCCTATCTACACACATGCTCTGTCGATCCTGGTTGGTCTATAAGCTATCATGAGTGGTATCGCTGCAATTCTCGCCCAAAAGTAACCATTCAGTCCATGACCTCACGTAGTCATGCAAATGCCTCTCGGTTCGTCAGTCCACCACCATCGCTTGATCAACCGTCTGAAGGTAATCACTAATGTTTGGAGTCAATCCTACACTTGTTGATATGATCAACCACTGCCAAGGATGTATCTCTATTATTCGTGCTGCCCCATACTCCCATGTGATCACTGGAAAGTGCGTGAGCTCTGCTGGCAGGTCAACCAATACGCTTTGCACCCTCCGTGAATATGTGATGCAATATGTCCACTCGCTCCCCCATCCTTGTCCTAGAATGGGAAAGCGTTGTATCAACTCGTCTTGAAGAGTGTGCCCTGACCTGCTCTACTGCCAAATCATGCATGCCTCCATATGTCTTGACACTGCGTTCGTGAAGTCCCTCCGTGCAAAACTCTCTCGGACCTGCTCGTAAGTGGTGGAGTCGCATGGGCCCCAAACTACCCATTATGATGTGAAGTACCCTCCACTCATAACACTGATCTTCTCGGTGCTCACAAAAGAACCTGTAAAACTATCTCTGATGAGCCAAGCGATCATGAACTGTCGAGGCACGACCAACTCCTCAGAAGACTGCTCCTCCAAGCAGCCAATCATATGCACCCCAAGGGTAAACTCTAGAGAACTTTGGTTGGCCATCCCATCTGTGTCAGCTACCGAGCTACCAACAACTACAATCCCAGGGTCCCATGCCCTCTCCTGGAACTCCCTACAGTGGATCATACTCAACAAAACCGTCTAAGTGAAATCAACACCTGTCAATTCACGGCTAAATGCGAATTTAGGTATCATGAGGTAAAAGCGAAACTCCACAACTCCTCTTACCTCATACCCACCATGATGCAGAAAAATCGCTACCTCTACTTTGTTGGTCGTCAATCTTTTCCGAAGAAATCCATCATTTGGATGAATGCCAGGTCCCACCATTGCATTGGAAGTCCACTACTCCTAATGCTTGCTGTTGAAAACGATGTGCACCGCCCCAATGGAGTTTGGGACTCCCCCTGTGCATCCTGCATCCTGATCACCAAGTCCTAATGGATGGACTCTGTTGTTTCTACGAGGCTACCTGTCTCACCCAACTGACTCTGGTGGCGAGGACAACAATCATTTCTCTCAACCATCCAAGTTGTACCCAATTGATAAATGATCTTTTTCTCAATTGTATTCATAGTATATAAACTTCTATATATTGAATAGATCATTATACCAAAGGGTATACTCAAGAACCCTAAATCAGTGTTACAAACTAAGACTGAACAAAAAACTTGGCAAGGTCGAAGAGTAAGAGTTTGGCTTGATCTTGGGAAAAAATCGGATAATACAAATATTGAAAAGAGAAAAACTTGGCAAGCCCGTAACAATGCATCTCCTATTGTCCCTCGTAAGTTGGATTGAGTGAGAATATTTATTTGTTTAGGATTTTTTGTGTACCCATCCTCATTTTTGACTTGTAGTGTTATGATGATTATAGATGTGCAACATTCCGCAGTTGATACACCAATAAAGTTGACAGATCTATGACAAATGCATTTCGAAGAATACGCAAAGACAATTAAAGGAGTGAAATCAATGTTATTCAAATGATACACACACTTGGAAATACATTAATTAATCTTCAACAAATGTCTTCTAAACAAGCAATTCCAATAGCACTCTCTCTACCACTAAATTGCAGTTCAAGAGAGTGTATATTTATAAACACATCCCCAATAGATAAACGCACATCTATGTTGAAGCCACCCTTTCTATTAAAACAAGAACCTAATACTTCAGAAGATGTAATGTGCCAATATATTATTGATTACTACATTGAGCAGCCACATACTATTTACAACATCTACCTTGCTGAATTTGTATCCAAGTACAAAAAAAATGGTACACACATATCAAAAAGGAAAAAACCAAATGTAATATGGCTCATCAAATAAAACAAACACATTGGCAATGAAACTTATTGTAGAGAGAAGCTATTGCTATATGTGTCATTTGAGAAAAATGAGCATACATTAAAACATGACCTACCTACATGGAAGGTTGCTTATAGTTTTGGACCAAGGAGGCCACCTAGGGGAACACCCACCTGTGGTGCACAAGTCAATCACCTAGGCACAACACTTCTTCACCTTTTGATGATGAATTAAATATATGTAAAATAAATGGTTCCCTCAGTATATTAGGTGAACCGAGACTAAAATAAATCATTCTTACCTTTTCTTCTGAAGCTATGTGTCTTGGTTGTTTTATTTTCTGAGTTTACATTTTACATTCACGACAATTTCATTTTTAGGTTTTCTGAAGAATAACCAGTGCGCCTTCCTTCATGGCTTCCTCCTGGTGACTCTGTTTTCCATGCTTCCACTTATGAGAGAAATCTTATCCAATTATCTAGCCACTCTCTCAGGAATCAAATCATTTCCTTTGAGTTTTCTGAGGCATAAGGGAGGGCACACCAAATGGGATTTGCGCGCTTGCTCGTTTCTTCTTTGCTGGGATGAAATGAGTGCACGCTCTTCCATGTTTTCACTATGCTTCTCACATTTATTAATGAAGATCACTCTGATATTTCCAAAGCCTCTTGGCCACTCTCGAGTCATCTCAGTTTGGATCCCCATTTCTTGGTCACCCAAACCAATGGTGTGCCCCTGTTCAGATTTGCGCCCCTAAGGAGAGTTTGGTCAGAATTCGGGCTATGGCTTGTGTGGTCACCTTCTCCTGCAGATCTCTTTCTTGGTCAGATCAATTTCTATCAGAGCCTCAATATCCATGGAAAATATTTTGATCTTGAAGATTGAGCCAAAAGTTTTTGGGTTTTTCATAAAATAGTCCAGATTTTTCCCATTCCAGGGTTTCCATTTTTATGCAAGAAGCTCAATATATCTCATAAGTCCCAAGGGTGCCCACATATCCATTTCCATAGAGAGGACTTCCACATATCTAAAACAATACATATCTCTACCTCTAGACTAGTTCAAGCTCCGTTGCTTCAGGTTTTTGCGTCCTCTGTTCTCAAAATAGAGTCCTCTGTTCAACACTGCAAACTAGGGGTGCATTTTCTCTTCAACTAGCCTCACAATGCCTCCACACAAATATCCTTTGGAAGTCGACTCAGATTCCAACACATAAAATCCCTTCCAATATCTTGCCTCCGTCCTCAATGAGTTGCTCAGAATGAAACAACAAAACAATCCAGATCTCTTCTGGTTAGACACTCGAATCCAACTACCCAAATTTGTTGGTCAAACCAATGGTGAAATTGTTGATCCTTGGATCCGTAGCCTCTCCACCTATTTCAATACATGTCCAGGCCTTACCGAGGAAAGAAAGCTCCATATTTCTTCCTTACAATTAGAAGGACTAGCACAAACTTGGTGGGATACAGAGAAAGATAAGACCACATTTGTGATAGAGATTGGGGATGCTATAGAATCCGTACTTCCAAACCCATCAAAACCTGGACTCAACTTTCTGAAGCTCTAAGAAATTGCTTCTACCCACCTGGGTATGTGCAATCCTTATGGATCAAATCGCACCAACTTCAACAACTCCCTTCAGAAGGAGTGCAAGGGTACATAGACTTCTTCTGCAAGATGCACCTCTTACTTCATGTTCCAGATCCGGAAGAGGTACTCATATTAAAATTTGTGGCTGGTTTATTAATTCAATGTCATCGAAAAGTAGAGTTGTTTGAAAATCCAACTTTAGACAAAACATTTCAAAGATCTTTGGCTATAGAAAGGAAAGTCATTCCTAGAATTCGTATTCCTTAGTCCCGCCCCTAACCCCCCCCCCCCGCCTCTCAACCATCCAGCTCCCATCCGTCAGCCCTCTTTCCACCTCGTCGGGTTCAACAAGCCACACCCAATAGAAATACAAGGACACCCTGGTGCTCATTCCACAAAACTACTTCACACAATTCATCAGATTGTTAAATCCTCCAAAATCTAAAAACCAACAAAACCCTACTCACTGAGCTCATTGTGCCTTCCCAAGGAGAAGATACCGAAGAAGTTCCTCTAGACAATCCCACAGAAGTAGATCCCTCACTAATTCTAATGACCCATGAAGATTCGAACTCATCCACCCAACCCATCTTCACCCATAACTACCAAATCAAAAATGCCTAGGATTTATTGATTATGAACAATGGAAGCCAGAAAAATTTGGTGCCTCGAGACCTTGTCAACCACCTTAATCTTTTTACTACTCCACATCCGCAACCCTATCAACTCGGATGGGTCCAGAAGGATGGCCCTCGCCTCTTAGTTTCTAAGCATTGTCTAGTCACTTTCTCCATAGGCCAATTCAAAGATATTATCCTATGTGATGTCTCCCCCTTGGATTGTGCGGATTTGTTGCTCGATATCCCATACCAAACCCAAATAAATGATATCTATCTAGCCAAACCCCACCAGTAAAAAATTACCAAATAAGGACACACTTATATCTTAACTGCAGCAAAACCCAAACCCCCTTCTACCAAAGAAAAAATACCACATGTACACTTAAACCAATGTGTCTCTCTCTGTTTGGTGCACCCAATAACACCAAACAATACCACGCACATTTTTCCTAAAACAATGACTCCCCTCCTCCACAAGTTTGCAGAGGTATTTCAACCTCCGGAGGGACTTCCCCCCTCCCGACACATTGACCATTCCATTCATCTCATCTCCAGATATGCTTTACCTAACATCCCTAATTACCTGTTGGCCCTAACAGAAATAGAGGAAATGGAAAGACAACTGATTGACCTCATCAACTCTGGCCACATCCAACCTTCATCTTCTCCCTGTGCTTATGCTGCATTTTTCATGCCTAAAAGAGATACCACATAAATGCACCTTGTCACTGATTACCGAGCCTTGAACAAAGCCACAATAAAAAACCGTTACCCCTTGCCCCGGATTGAAGAACTACTTGACACCCTCCAAGGAGCTAAGTGGTTTACTAAATTGGATTTGATCGTCGGCTACCATCAAGCTCAAATGAACCCAGATGATGTTTGGAAAACAACGTTAAGGACCAAATTTGGTCTTTTTGAGTGGAAAGTCATGCCTTTCGATCTCACCAACGCCCCTGCCACTTTCATGAGGCTCATCAATGACATCTTCAAAGCACATTTGGGTCGATTTGTGGTCATCTACATAGATGAAATTCTCATATTCAGTCGGACATGGGACACTCACATGCAACATGTCCGACAAGTTCTCCAAATTCTGAAAG
Source organism: Picea mariana (assembly GCA_032191745.1). Classification (NCBI taxonomy): domain Eukaryota; kingdom Viridiplantae; phylum Streptophyta; class Pinopsida; order Pinales; family Pinaceae; genus Picea; species Picea mariana. The sequence goes on from JASDQU010240989.1 coordinate 92,609, forward strand.
AACAAAAGTTGCAATTCAAAGAGAAGAAGTCATATTTTGGTCAGACTTCGGTTCCCTATCTCGGCTTTGTGGTCATCTCAGAGGGAATTCAACCAAATCTAGCCCGCATCCAAGCATTGAAGCAATGGTCTCTACCTTCTTCAGCTAAGGAGTTGAAAATATTTCTGGGTGGCATCAATTTCTATCGTAAGTTCATTCCCTCTTTTTCAAATCTTGCTCGACCTTTTCATCAGCTCACAAATATTTATTCTACATTCATCTGGAATAAAGAGGAAACTAGTCACTTTTCTCAGCTCAAAGACGCCCTCTGCTCGTCCCCCTTTTTACATATGTCGAACCTCTCCCAACCCTTTTAGATTGAGTCTGATGCCTCACAATATGCTACTAGTGTCATACTTAAATACGGAGGACACCCCATTGCTTACCACTCTGAAACCCTGTCCGAGGCAAAGAATAATTATAGTACCTATGACAATGAATTTTATAGTCTGGTGTAAGTGCTCAAACAATGGAGGCATTATTTCTTGTGTAAAGAAACCATTCCACATACAGACCACCACCCTTTGATTTTCATCAACTCTCAATCGAAGATTAAGGAACAAAGGCACCTTAAATGGGCCTCCTACATTCAACAATTTCACTTAGTCATTAGATATTAGAAAGGCATTTCTAATAAGATGGTTGATTTGCTAAGTCAACCTTCCACTCCATTTCTTTCCATTCTATAAGTGTGTTGTGTAACTTATGACACATGGAAAGATCAATATGCTACTGACCCCGACTTTCGAGAGATTTGGGAAGCTTTGCAAAGTCCCATAGTGATCAATCAAACCCCCTTCCTAGACTACACTATTCAGGATGGGTAGCTATATAAGTTGAATTTTCTATGTGTTTCACACTCAAAAGACCGACTCTTGCTCATCAGGGAGGTGCATGCTTCAACCTATGGGGGCCACCTTGGGACCAAAAAGACCATCCAACATCTGCAACACCATTTTCATTGGCCTTCCATGCAACCTCAGGTTCAAAAATTTATCATAGCTTGTGCATTATGCTCACAATCCAAGCCATCCAACTGGAAGCATGGGTTGTATCAACCACTGTCACTTCCTTCTCGGCCTTGGGAGTCAATCTCAATGGAATTCCCCAGTGGACTTCCAACATCCCAAAAGAAACATGATTCAATCTGGGTAGTGGTATGTCGCTTCAGCAAAATGGCACTTTTTATCCCATGGATGAAGACTACTACAACAATGCAAACAACAGAACTCTACTTCCGACATGTCTGGCCCCATTTTGGCCTCCCAAGAACTATCATCTCAGACAAATATTCTGTCTTCCTCAGCACATTTTGGAACACCATATGGGCATTATTGGGGTTCCACCTCAAGTTTTCTACTCCATTTCATCCTCAAACAGATGGCCAAACAGAGGTTGTCAACAAAGTCTTGGTTCATGCTCTCCGAACTCAATTTGGGTGCAACAAACAATGGGACAATTACTTGCACATTCTACAACATAGCTACAACAAGGCAACACATTCTTCTACAAGATTTTCACCTTTTGAAGTCTTCTTGGGCTTCCAACCAGCATCTCCAACCGAGCTCCCACTCACTTGGACTCCTCAAGGTACCTTCCATCAATAGCAGGAACAACTTTCAGCTCAATGATTTCTCCAACAAATTTCACAATGCCACAGTGCAGTAACAATAACACTCAAAGCAACCCAAGATCATGCCAAGCAACGCCGTGAAAAACAAAGAACCTTCATGTCCTTTCAACCAGGGGATCAAGTCTAGTTACACTTGGATAAGAAGCACTTCAAAGGCCACCATCACAAGCTTCTGCCAATCAGATATGGTCCATATACAATACTCGACAAGATTTGAAAAAATGCATATAGGTTGGATCTGCCAACACAACTGGGAATCCACAATGTCATTAATGTAAATCACTTAAAGTTGTTTGAGCCTTCCCTCTTGGAAGAACTAGTCACCGTCACTCATTTAGTGGACAACATTCTTGATTTCCAACTCCCATTGGCCAAAGACACTATACTAGACACTCAGAGTTGCTCTACAAGACACCGAACTTAGACTTCATATCTGGTAGCCCACCAAGGCCAAACTCGATCTCAGGCAAAGTGGATCACAACTGATTTATTGCACAACAAGTTTCCTCATATTCTCATGGAAGTCGGGATGCTTCCAGATCTAAACAGGGAGGAATTGGGCAAAGGAAGCCACCTAGGGAAACACCGACCTAGGGCGCACAAGTCAATCATCTAGGCACAACACTTCTTCACCTTTTGATGATGAATTAAATATATGTAAAATAAATGGTTCCCTCAATATATAAGGTGAGTCGGGACTAAAATAAATCATTCTTACCTTTTCTTCTGAAGCTATGTGTCTTGGTTGTTTTATTTTATGAGTTTTCATTTTACATTCACGACAATTTCATTTTTAGGTTTTTTGAAGAATAACTAGTGTGCCTTCCTTCATGGTTGCCTCCTGGTGAATTTGTTTTCCATTCTTCCACTTCTGAGAGCAAGCTTATCACATTATCTAGCCACTCTCTCAGGGAGCAAATTGTTTCCTTCGAGTTTTCCAAGACAGAAGGGAGGGCGCACCAACTAGGGTTTGTGCCCTTACTGGTTTCTTATTTTCTCGGATGAAGTGAGTGTGCCCTCTTCCATGGTTGCATTGTGATTCTCCCACTGATTCCAAGAGATCACTCTGAGATCGCCAAAGCCTCTTGGCCACTCTCGGGTCATCTCGGTTTGGGTCCCCATTGCTTGGTCACCCAAACCAATCGTGCGCCCCTAAGGAGAGTTTGGTCAGAAGTCAGACTATGGCTTGTGTGGTCACCTTCTCTTGTAGATCGCCTTCTTGGGCAGATCAAGTTTCCACACGAACACGATACAAATAAATGAAGATAAATTTACATACAACATCAATCCAACATGGGGTGACCTCGAAAATGAAATTGAACAATTTCATAATAACCCTATGGATATTGATGATACATTCATAGAAGAAGAACCAACTAAATTCCATTGTGAGCAATACAACTTGCAACAAGACTTGAAATGCCCTCGAGAATCAAATTTGAGAAAAACAATTAACCTAGGGTTTCAAGTCACAAACCACCCATTTTTCCTCGACAATGAAGACTATTATAGACTTCCAATATTGTTAAATAAAGAACAACAAGTAATTGTCAAAGACATTGCCCTAAAGAAATCAATGGACATCCAAGAGCCATTGTACTTGTTCCTCACATGTGGGGTAGGTACAGGAAAAACATTTACAACAAAGATGTTATTCCAAATGCTCATACGAATATATGATGCACACAATGGATTACACAGGCAAAGCTCATACTGGCATACTGGCATACACAGGCAAAGCTGCTTATAATGCAGGTGGAACAACAATCCACTTTGCATTGCTAATGCCATTCAACAAGTCTCATTTCCTTCCACTTAGCAAATAAATGCTAGACAAGTTGTCTAATCTTTATCAAGAACTACAACTTGTCTTCATTGATGAATCTTCTCTAATCGAAAGTCAATTCTTATTCAACATTGACAATAGATTAAGAAACACTAAACACATACATAAAAAGTACTTTGGAAACATAGATATGATCTTTTGTGGTGATCTCTATCAAGCACAACCCATACAAGATTCCCTCATATTTGAACAACCTACCATGAACATGCAAACAATAACATATGACTTTTGGAAAGACAATGTGAAGTGCTATGAACTACATACTACAATGCGCAAAACAAATGAGAAATTTATTGCAATTCTGAATAGGATGCGAACAAATAGCCAAAGAAGCAATCATTTGACATATATCAATACGAATTGCATGCGACCTGCTCCAAATGATCCAACATTTCCTTACTTATTCTACAAAAACAAAGTTGTCACACTACATAACAAACATATGTTATCATTAATGCCTGGCAACGAGCTCTTAATTAATGCAATTGATGAGGAGGAAGAAAACCATGGAAATGTACCATACCATCAACATACAACAACTTTGCCTTCCCAACTTGTCATAAAATTAAACATGCTTGTTGAAATATATGCATGTAACTACGATTCCCAAGATGGTCTAGCCAATGGTGTAGATGGCATAATGAAATCCTACACAAAAAAAGACAAATTTGATGTCTTGTGGATCAAGTTCAATGATCCATACATTGGACATCGCCAAGCTAACAAGATCACATACTTATATACCATGGACATTTCGAAAGAGTGGATACCCATATTGCGCATAGAAAAACCACTATCAACAACAAAAAATCCAACCCATTTGAATATCTGAAAACAATTCCCTATCAAACTTGCATATGCACGTAAAATACATAGGTTGCAGGGTTTAACACTTGACAGTGTTGCATTTGTCCCTGTTGGGATACGAATCCATGGATTGGTATAGACAACCTTATCTCGTGTAAGAAACATAGAGTCTTTGTATTTGCTAAATTCTCTGAAAATGGATAACTTCAAGGTGAAACAAAAATTTGATACTGGGATGCAGTGCCTCCGAAGCATTGCAAAGTGGAACTTGGAATATGATTTCGAGTCCATAATGTCAAGCACATACATCTCAATTCTTACGCTAAACACACGTATTTTGCATGCACATATGAATGACATACTCAATGACTATGACACAATGCAATCTGATATTTTATGCTTGCAAGAAACATACATGACATTATCTATGCAAAATCAACAATTTCCAACCTTCAATTGCATATCAAGTTGGACTAAACATGGAGTCATGACACTAGTAAAAAAACATCTCCCAATACTGGAACAGATGCACTATGAAGACTAATTTGTAGAGGTCCTTATAGCTAAAGTAGCATTCCATGGATCCCATATTGCAATAATCAACATTTATGCTCCACCGCATGCAACTTTGTCCAACATATTCAATACCATCACAAAAGAATTATGTCATTTCCACCAAAACAAAATCCTAGTCATTCTAGGAGACTTCAACATTGACATGTCATAGTGTAATGAGCAGACAAAAAAATTGGAAAAATACATGTGAAATTACAATGCCCATATGCTCCTAGGAAAAACAAACCATGCACAAAAACCACTCATTGATCATATTTGGTCAAATGAAAAGAATGAAAACTCTATAATATATACATTGAATACATATTGGACCGATCATGATACAATTTGTCTCCTACTTGAAGTCTAAAATACACATAAATCATAATGCATATTTTGAGCTAAAGCATATATCCATATCTTTGTTACACATTTACAAACGCCTTTCCTTTGTATCGCATAAAAAAAATCATGTCACAACTGACAAAAGGTTGGTATAGTATCGATGTTAGATGTTCGTAATATAAAAAAAAACAATACATTATCAACCTTCAATGCATTTGCATCTTCCTAAAATCTATTTGCATAACTATTCACTTTCCTTGATTGTTTTGTTCAATGTATAGTACATCAAACCAATTATCCGTGCTTAAAAATATAATAAGGACAATTACAAACATGGATGGAAAAAAAAGGTACATATTTCCAACCTTCTCTATATTTTATTAATTTGCATTCCAAATGTCATTTGTTATTGTTCCATATTTCATATTCTTACATTCTATATTGCATTTTATACATCACCTTTACATCAAAAGAAATAGAACAAGTGATGAAGAAGAAGAAATTACAAACGACATCGGAGAAGAAATCCAAGAACAATCTTCAAAGAGAAGG
>JASDQU010240989.1:98395-123459 GCA_032191745.1 Picea mariana
TATATATATATATATATATATATATATATATATATATATATATATATATATATATATATATATATATGTATATGTAGATTCACAATTCATATGCAAACTGGATTGTCTTATGGATGTCAAACTACTTCTTCTATCTTATATGTTTCATACACAATGTTTGAATGTTCAATACAAGAGAACCTGGACAAGCCAAGAAACCATTAGTAGTCAGGCATCACAAACACCACCACAACAACAATTGTCAACGTAAATATTCATAAATTATCTTCCTTTCAACATTCATAAACTTTATTTCTTTTATACATGAAAATATGAAGAACAACATCTACTAATGTCATTCACAAATTATTATGTTTAGTACAAATGAAATATTGTTACCTGAAATACCATTGCCTTCAACTGATGCAACCAACATTTCAACCTCAAGTGATACAACCACGCTTATGCAACAAGAAGAAATTGAAAGGTATGTACATATATATGTAAAACTCTCAATTTATGAAAAAAAAATAAAAAAATAGATGTTCTTCATATCACTTATTTCTTGCATTCTCCTTTCAATGACCCGGATTTACATCTCCAAATATTGTATCGATTGAGGACTTGAATAGCCGTAGGATTGTTGACTTGTTCATCAGAGATGTCATGGTTGTATACAACACATATTTGGATAAAGTAAATAAATCGCATAAAATCCTTCATGCTGATATGACAGATGAAAATGGCATGATGATAGTCACATTAACTGTTCCTGCACACCTTATACAAAGGCATGAGTAAGAGATTTTACCTCGTAGTAGAATATCTATTAAAAATTTTAAAATTCTACCAAAAACCAACTTTGACCATGGATATTTTGATCATATTATCTCACTAGAGGAATCCAGTATCGTAGAAACATTGTCTCCAATTTGTAAAGAATACAATTTCATACCAGACACAACAATTAGACAATTTGCAGATAACATGGACGTGTACCCAATTGGAGCCATCAGAGTTGTTGTCACCCTCGCAAGAAAAGTCAGATTGCAGTACACATTGCACATAAAGGATGGGAACACAGACAATGACAATACAATGATACGACCTCCAATGTTCACTCCTTTATCTTTAACTTTGTAATATACATTAAATTCAGCTACATAACAACTATCATATTCTATGTAGCAACTTCAATTGTTGGAAACATATGAAAATTTATTTAGTTCAATGGAACAACAACTACAAACAGAAAAATTCCCCATTATGATATTTAAAAATATAACCAAAAGGAGAGGCATAAAATAAAAGGTGTTTCGCACAACACAACCAACATTCATAACGACACTTAGAACAAAAGTTGTGCAAGATCTGAAAAAAATAATGCATTCAACAATTGCTGTAAGTATCCATGTATAACTTCATACACAAGCATTTAAACATTTATACATGTATATATACTATTTAACTTAACCCCTTTTGTAATCTATATATAGGTTGAAGGTGCACTCACAATTGCAAATGCGTATTCAACACCGTTCAAGCCTGTCTCTGCATCTTGTAACTCTCCTATAGGTGCAATTACACTGATAAAAGATGCAATGGTTGATTGTCTTAAATGTAGTAAAAAACTCCCTTTCACATATCAACATTGCCTCAATGATATTATACGCACCATTGACAGCAAGACTGTACAATGCACTATCAGAGAGAGCCTCTTTTGCACAATATACATCCTATCCTATTAGACATGTTGACGCAAGGGCGTGCCACCCAGGCACGTCCGCTCTCACAGGACCTTCTTCTTCTCGGCTCGAAGAACTCGAAGGTTCTTCTATTTCCCTATCGGGAAATCTGCACCCACAGCAATCTTTCCCCGAGGTCTCCCCTTTACCACCGGGAGATCAGCTAAATCTCACTGTCTCGTGAGTTCGTGACTCAAAGCTCCCAACATTTCCTTTCCAATATTGCGATACTCGACCTGGCAATACGGGTATAGCTCCTTCCACATACAACCGTGGGCTAGGCTTAAATATTAGCGCCTCTCGCGACCTCGTGACCTGGCAACCTCGCAACCTCACGGGTTGAACCGTCGAACTTTCACCCTCCTATTCTGCGAACTCTCGAGATGCGAGAATTCAACGGAGGGTTGACTCCTATCTCCAAGCGACGTGTGTCCACCCGTCGGCCGCGCGGTCCCACCTTATGCTCTGCCATGCGTCCACACGAACCTCGGCTCCTCGGCACTTCGCGACTCGCGAATCCTAACGCCAATATTTCAGGACTTCTCGCGGCGAGATCCCGAGGGCTTCGTGCCACCTGTATTCTACTCGTCGACTCTGCTATGGCCCACACTATCCTCCAGCTGTTGGGATATCACTTTCTCGCAACCTCGTGATCCTCGTGGCCAAATTCTCGAACCTTTTCTTGCGAGGTTCCGATACACGATCCCACGTGCAGATCCAACAGTCCCCTTGTGATCTGGATCCAACGGTTATCCTTCTCTCACTACTCGCGACCTCGCGACTTGGAGTACCCAATGTTTGGGCTCTCACCCTGTGAACTCCCGAGTTTGTGAGATCTCTCGATCTTTGCCACCTGTCCTCTCAGATGGACAGCTACAAATCTCTCGCTACTTCGTCGCTTCGCGTCCTCGCACCTCGCAACTCTGAATACCCAATACTTGGGCTTTCACCCTGCGAACTCCCGAGTTCACAAGATCTCTCGATCTCTGCCACCTGTCCTCTCAGATGGACGGCTACCAATATCTTGCTACTTCGTCGCTTCGCGTCCTCGCGCCTCGCAACTCTGAATACCCAATACTTGGGCTTTCACCCTGCGAACTCCTGAGTTCGCGAGATCTCTCGATCTCTGCCACCTGTCCTCTCAGATGGACGGCTACCAATCTCTCGCCTCTTCGCTACTCGCGAAGCTAAAGGCCTTCTCTTTCGGTCGTCAAATGTCCGAGTCTGCGAGATGAGAGAATCTCCTTACATGCGTCCTCCTCAACGAACGGCTCTGATCTTGTTGGGATATCGCGTCTCGCGATATCATTGCTCCTGTTGTACAACCTTTGGGGCTTCAACTCGCAAGTCCCCGATACACGATACCACGTGTAGATCCTACGGCTCCAGTGACTCGGAATCGATGGCCCTGCCCCTCCTGAGCTTCAAACTCTTCGGACCTTCTCTCCGTAACCTCCTTGCACCTCTGCAAGATCTAACGATCCTCGGAACTTCGCGAAATCTCTTCAGAAGATTTCGACCATTTGTTCTTCCTTGGGTAATCCACGAAATGAAAAAGAGTATCTCTCCACGAGATTCCTTGGCCTTTTCGCCAACCTGCGACGTTTCTTCCTGACTTCAAGTCACACTTATCTATGTTGATCTTCAGCGACTCAGAGGCCTACCCTTCCTGATCTTTGCTAAAGTTATTCAACCTCAACGAGGCTCTTTGCATGCACTCCTTGCGACAAACCTGCGAACACTTCAATTGTTTGAGCTTCCTTGACTCTGCGTATGCCCGTAGCAGCAGTCCTTCAATACTTCTACTCAGTTTCACGACTGAGGCTTTTTCCCTTAGCCTGCGCACTCCTTGCACGGCTCCAGCAACCCGCGTTCACTCCTGAGCGAACGAGAACAAGAGTTAACTCTATGAGCGTTCTGTCAACGCACTCCTTGCGGACGACTTCAACTGCACTCCTTGCAGGAATCCTTGCTCAAGTAGAGAAACAATTGAAACTCATTCCACTTCCTCTCAGATTTCAATCTCGACACATGAAATCATACACACAGCATGATAACAAATGCATAATAGGAAGTAATTCTCATAAGTAGAGCATTCAACACACATACACAGAGAATAACATAACAGCCATGAATCTGAATCAATTTCTTCTATTAATTCAAGGTCTGTACATGGGTGTTTTCTACAACTTTATGTTATTCTCCTATGCTCTATATTCTTCTTAACTCTTCCTAAACTATCAACAACTACTACAATAATACAATGAGGGTGTCTATATCTCGTTTCCCTCTTTTCTTCTAGAACTATCTAATCTAAGAATTCAATTCTCTCTACCTGCATCTACTACTATAAATACCTCTATCTATCTCAGACGAGAGCGTATGGCTCGAGGTCTGATTACATTTTTACCAAGGCGCCTAAATTAAATGATCTCATTTATGTTTAGCGCATCAACTTCAAGGGGGAAATTTAAAATTCAAAAACTTGCGCTGGACGTCTTCCAGCTATTTTTTGCTTCCACGTTGGTTTTGCTTGTCGTGAGGGATGCTCCTGCATCACATGTCATATGAGATATATCTACAAAAAAAACCCGCCACTGTCTACATGCTACGAGACCTTCGAGTTCGTGGTAGATTCACAGTAAATGAAGACAACATAGTCTTGCATCTCGAATTAGGAGAAGAAAAAGAAAGGTCAACTCACTAAAACTTGAGGCACTTAATTTACTTCTTAAATTGACTCGTTGATAAAATTTGATGTCACCTGAGTGAAGGCCAAAGAGAAACATTGTACCATAGTCTTTGCTTCCACTATCTTGAAGATAGACCATATATGCTTATTACACAATGTGTGTATGTGTGTATATATATATGAGATTTCATGCACTTCCATTCTCAAAAAATCAAATCTTTTGTACAATGCTACATTGAAATATTTGCCATGAAGAAATTTCATAGATTATGGCAATGGTGCATTAAATTGCATTTCATTTCCTTTGTATTTTGTTATATACAATGTTTGTGTTTCAATAAAATCAAATACAAATTAAAATTGGCAAAATTGAATGTAATCATGCTATTTCATTAGAATATTTACCATTAAGTTGCATCGCCCCGTCTAATCGTACACTATTTTTATAAAATGGTTTGTAACAAGTTGAAAATGCCTCAAAAGCCAAAATTAATTAAAATTCAAATGGAAACGTTCTACTCTATTTTTCAACTATAATTTTCTATCAAATTCACAAAATTGAATGTAGTCATACTACAACATTGGAATACTAATGTACTCATACTTCAACATTGAAATTTTTCTACCTTATTAACGGTCCTCCATTAAATTGCATTTCACCATCTTTCCAATTTCAAACAAGTTCTACAGGAACTGAGCCATTTTTAATGAACATTATAGATTTACTTTAATATATGTTGATTAGTATTAACGTAGTTCCTTTTATATATATACACACACATTCCGCTTATCAAACTTTCATTGTATTGCTTATCAAACTTTCATTGTATTGCCACTACCTAGAGTAATGGGGTATTTAATCTCAATCTCAAGTTTATGTGGTATATAAAAAAAAAATTAATCTCAAACACGTTTTTTTTATTTTCTCCGTCCTTATTAAATCTGCATTTAAATGTATCTATGTTGTTCAACATATATTTCATCCTTATTAAATCTGCAGTGACAACTAACTTGGAAGGACTCTGCGTTGCCATACAACCCTTCTTTTTTAAACAATGTTATACCCTGAAATGGCGAAAATACAGATGGTTTGAATGTGCATTATAAATAATGTGTGAGAAATGGGGTAAACTAAAGTCATTAATACCTTGTTATTTCAGTGAATGTTTTATATTTAATCAATGTAAATGTTATAGCTTGAAATGGCGAAAAATAAGAGATTATTTGAATTTAGATCATAAGCAATGTGTGAGACATCGGTTAAACATTATGTTTATAAATCTTTTCACACATCAGCAATATGTGAAAAATAGTTTATAAATCTTTCTGTCAAGTTTTATTACTTATGTTGTTACTTAGTAATGGTATTGATTGCATATACATTTTTATTTCGATTCTAGGTTTGAGGTATCCAACGAACGAATATGGAGGAAAGTCAAAGATAAAATAACTAGCCTGTCCAATCTCCTCAAACTTAATTCGTTTTAGACTCGGGGGATCCACCCCAAACTTACAATCAAATTAAATTCAAAGTGATTGAACAGGCTACCTATCTTGATATTCAAGTGTGGACTGTATTCCAATGTTAATGCCCCTCCATCTCTACCATTTATCATGTTGCCACATGTTCTCAAACACTGGTGACGTCATGTCATCTCTCTCCACGGGGGGCATATAGACTTATTATAAAATATCAATTTGTTTGAAGTATCTGGAATATTTAGGGACGAAATGAGCCTAAAGTTAGTCCATCCATAATTCAATGTTAATTCAGTTATATTTAATAACATTTTTCGGTGCTTATCTTTTAATTTACACGTCAAAGTGCAAATTTAAGTTGCGTGATTCGTCAGTCTCATATTTTTAACAAGGAGGATCCTAGGTGTCGCCTGTACGGAGCATGCTTAACGCCACAGGCTGAAACAAAGAGTTCCACTCCAAAGCATTTTGGATCATTTTAATCTCATTGCCACATCACATCAACTAAATAAATAAAGCGAAACGTAAACCGAATCCAATGGGCGTTTCTTTAAGCGTTTGTTCCAAATGCTTCCTCTGTGCTCCAAATGCTTCCTCTGTGCTCAGCCACTACCACGAGAGGCCGTTGGGGGGCATTTTCAACAAGATTTCCCAGATGAGCGCCACATTTTCTCAACGGTCTTCGCCTCTGGGAATGTGCTATCCCAACGGTCTTCGCCTCTGGGAATGTGCTATCCCTCAAAGTACCGTACGCTTTTGTTTTTACAATCCCGTGTCGCCGGTTCGGAAGAAAAAAGCCGTAGGATCGAGTTGTTTCTCAATGGGAAACCCTGTTTGCATTCCCGCTGCTCCTTGATACGCGGACTGATATTTTCTCTTTATTATCAGTCCTTGAACTCATGTTATTCAATAAAGTTCTTATAAATTCACCTTCCTCCTCGTCCCTGCTGCATAACTCTATAGGTGAAGCAAAGGAGCAACCAATTTGAGTCTGTGCACCTGTTAGTTGTTTGAACTGAGAAATGCAGTTTGGGAGGGATGCTTGCGTGGCTTCTTTAATAGCATCCATTTTAGGCTTACTATGGATGGCAATGCCGAGGCCAGTAGATCCCGCTCAGTTGAATAATATCGCACATTATGCGTATTATGGCGGCCGTGCCTCCTCTCTGTCTCAGTTTCATGTCGTCTCACACTTCGACATTCATATTTGCAAAGTTTTTATGAACTTACGTATAAATTATGTCCACATAATGCACATCACATCCTTTCAGTTTCTTTACAATCTAGATGTCAAAACATGTCTCACTCGGTGACAGCAACTTTAAATGGATAAAGCGTTGCTAAATATACATCATCATAATAAATTTTTTTACCATTTTATGAATGGTCATCAAAAAGCCATTGGATAGAATGGAAATACGTTTGGATCCATAACTTTACCTGATACTCCACTAATTACAGTATCCATATTAAGGACAAAATTTCAAATAAATGTTAAGGTACGCTGCATCTAAAGGATCGCCGCTTCTCCACATCATGCTTTTTATTCATATTATTATTTTTATTTTTTGGGGGAAATAGTTACATTTAATCATCTTTTCACCATAAAAATTTAAATTTTATGGTTATTAATTAAATATGAATATGTTAAAATATTTTTTTTTGTCTTTTCAAATCAATAATAAAATTTCATATTCATAACTTTCTTTTTTGAGAGCTTCAGTTATCACATATCTACCATACACCTGGTGATGGCAACAGCCATAATTGCAACTCTTTCATATTCTCCATTTCTAACTAACTTAATGTGAATTCCGTCTTTTCTTTCCTCATAATACAGTCAGCTGCAAGCTCAATGAATTAGTGGTTAATCTTTTCACAACTCTAATAACATAGAGTTGATTAATAAAGTTTTATATGTTAATAAATTAAAGAATCAAGAAAGACTACCTCCTTGATTTCTTGGAGAAGTTTTTTTTTCACTTATTGCAAAGCAAATGAAATAACCAAGAAAGAGTAATCGCACACCTATTATAAAATTCATGGCAATGTATCGGAGATATTTTTATAACATAGTGGTTGGACATATATCAGCAAGAATTAACAACTATTAGCATGAAATGAATGTCCAATAAATTCACATTCCGATAAATGCTTTCTATGTTTCTAAATTTTTTAATTTTTGTTTTTCTATTTTTTTGAATTTTCTAGCATAATGAGTATTAAAATAATCAATAAGAATTTACTATATAGCTACTATTGTTGTAGGAGTTTGATATCACCATCATTGACAAGAAAGAATTTTTGTCAATGATTTCTTTTTTATGATTAACAATGAGGGGGATAATGATCCAATGGAAGATACTTTCACTAATGAACATTTTTTTACTTTATCTATTAGTACACCATGGTTTGTAAATATTTATAATTACTTACTTACATGAAGACTTTCAAAACAGGTCACTAAAGAATGTTAGAAGGTCGTGAGACAAAGCTCCATGTATTCATGGTTTGAAGACCATCTATTTCATAAAGGTTCAGACCTCATCATCCCGCAATGTGTAGGGGAGGATAAAATCTATGAGATTCTTAAATATTTCCATGACAATCCTTGTGGAAGACATTTCTTTGACAAAAGGATTGCAGACAAAGTGATCCGTTTATGGTACGATCTTTAGAGACGCCAAGAATTATGTCAAGAGTTGTGATAGTTGTTATAAAATGGGTCGACCAATGCAATCATTTGAGATGCCACTACAACCACAAGATTTGATTGAGACATTGTTTATTTTTAGATATGTTAAGGTCCAAACAACACCCTCATGAGGATATGAATCCCCCTTTGTTTTCATAGAGGTGGTACTCCTCTTTGGCTAAAAGATATCTTGAATATCTTGAAATATGAAAATGAGAGAATAGTCTAAAAAAAATCTAGATTTTTATTTCTTTGATTTATACTTGGAATGGTTCTCGATAACCTATATTTTTATGTAACAAGTAACTTCTAAACAATGAAAATATTGAAAGAAATATTCAATATCGTAATATATTCATACTCATCACCATTTATGCAACCCTCTAAATCACATACAAATAGAGGATACATCCATATATTCTCATAAGAAAAGGGAGAGAATAGTTTTAATCATATCAAAGAACTTTAAAAGAGTTATACATTTGATAATGAAAAGAATTTGATGGGAACACTTCAAAAATATCATCCTCAGAAATATTGAGATATGATAAATCATTAAAGTAAACCTTGAAGCATTTATCTATTGAGTTTTATTCCTAAAAGGTATTCAACAATACACAAAATCTCTCCAAACTAAATGACTAGTGAATCATAAAAAAATCTTGTCAAGCAAGGAATAAATTCTCATGAATCCAATAGACAATCTTCACTTACATATGATAGTCATATATGTGGCTATAAATACTCCATGATCATATAAGAAAATTCTTAGAATATGCCAAGAGAAAATTTAGAAATATGAACAATTTAGAAATATGAACAAAAATCCTGAGAAAATGATGTAAAAGAAGAAGAAGAATGAATAAGATAGAGATATTCATTTTCTTATCAGAAGCTTTGATACATCTTGATGGCTAGAACCTTCTATTCTGATCTTCTGATTGTTTTCTTCTAACCCTTTGATGAATCCCTTTCTTGTTTTTTAAAACCGGCTCCTCTAACTTCTTGAGTAGTTAGGGATTTTTATTTCTTGGAAAATTCAATTTAATTGATGCCTCAATAAAGTATAATTAATGAATTGACATAATTGACATCTTCATCTTGAAGTGGTCCTTTTTAATCTTCAATAAACAATAAAAAAATTTAAATGAACTTTTAATTTACTTCCTTTGAAAGAGAGGACTATATTTTAATTTTTTGGGCATGGTATTCAACTTCTCAACCATGAAAAGAAATTTATATGTAAACTTCACTATCTCACCTTTCCAAAGAGTCTTTGTGAGAAATATTTTGATTTCTAGATCTCAAAATATGAGCTCGTGAAGTTGAGGTACCAAGCAGATTTATCAGCAAAGCATTAAAATATCACTGATTATTCTTCCAATTTCTGAGAAAAATAGGACCAATTTTAGCCTTTGAAACCTATTCCATCACATTTCTCATTGAATTACCTTTATAATGAGGTACAATTTTGATCCATGTGGACATTGGTGGCCACCCACCTATTCCACTGGTTCAAATTACAGTTTTCGCATATTGGAAGTTTTTCTACAGTTTTTCAGGGCCCAAACTTTCGGGGCCGTTTTGAGGCCCTAAACAAAGCTCCCACCTTATAGGTAGAGGCAGATGCTACTACCCTTATTGAGGCCTACAAAACGTTTGGTGTTTCATCTCCCGGGGTTAGGGTTTTGGATGTGTAGGGTTTCCGCGTTTCTTATTTATGTTAAAAAATGCCTTTAGAGCCTCATTGTAATCCACTTCTTGTGAATGAGCGTGTCTGATGCAGGAGCATCCCTCACGACAAGAAAAACCAATGTGGAAGCGAAAAACAGCTGGAAGACGTCCAGCGCAAGTTTTTTTGAATTTTTAATTTTCCCCTTGAAGTTGATGCGCTGAACATAAATGAGATCATTTAATATAGCGCCTTGGTAAAAATGTAATCAGACCTCGAGCCATTCGCTCTCGTCTGAGATAAACAGAGGCATTTATAGTGGTAGATGCAGGTAGATAGAATTGAATTTGTAGATTAGACAGTTCTAGAAGAAAAGAGGGAAACGGGATATAGACACCCTCATTTGTATCATTGTAACATTAGCAACAAGAGCAAGAAGAGTCTAGAGAATAGGAGAATAGCAGAGAGTTGTAGAAGAACACCCATGTACAGATCTTGAATTAATAGAAGAAGTTGATTCAGATTCATGGTTGTCGTGTTATTCTCTGTGTATGTGTGTTGAATGCTCTACTTATGAATATTACTTTCTGTTATGCATTCGTTATTATGTTGTGTGTATGATTTCATGTATTGAGATTGAAATCTGAGAGGAAGTGAGGTGAGTTACAATTGTTTCTCCTTTGAGCAAGGATTCCTGCAAGGAGTGCAGTTGAAGTCGTCCGCAAGGAGTGCCTTGACAGAAGGCTCGGGAGTTAAACTCTTGTTCTCAGAACACTCAGAAGTGGAAGTGGGTTGTTGAAGCCGTGCAAGGAGTGCGCAGGCTAAGGGAGAAAGCCTCAATTGTGAAACTGAGTAGAAGTATTGAAGGACTGATGCAGTTGTGTGCAGAATCAAGGGAACTTCAACACTTAGACATGATTGAAGATTTTCCGCAAGGAGTGCGTGCAAGAGGTTCTTCCTGAAGGCTTAAGTTGTGGAAAAGCTCAGGAGGAGTAGACCTTCGAGTTTACTGAAGGTTCAGTGTAGAGAAGTTGTTGTCAGAAGTCAGAGAGAAGCAACAAGGTTGGCGAAAAGGCGAAGGAATCTCGTAGAGAGATACCCTTTTTCATCTCGTGGATTAACCAAGGAAGAACAGACGATCAAAATCTTCTAAAGAGATTTCGTGAAGTTCCGAGGATCGTTAGATCTTGTAGAGGTGCAAGGAGGTTACGGCGAGAAGATTCCGAAGAGTTTGAAGATCAGGAGAGGCAGAGTCGTCGGTTCCGAGTCACAAGAGTCGTAGGATCTACACATGGTATCGTGTATCGGGGACTCAGGAGTTGAAGCCCCAAAGTTGTGGAGCAAGAGCAGCGATACGGCGAGAAGCGATATCCTTACAAGATCAAAGTCGTTCGTTGAGGAGGACGTGTGTAAGGAGATTCTTATCTTGCAGACTCGGACATTGGAGGACCAAAAGGGAAGCCCTTCAGCTTTGCGAGTAGCGAAGTGGCGAGAGATTTGTGGCCGTCCATCTAAGGGGACAGGTGGCGAGAGATTAAGAGATCTCGTGAACTCAGGAGTTCGCAGGGTGAAAGCCCAAGTATTGGGTATTCAAAGTCGCGAGGCGCGAGGACGCGAAGCGGCGAAGTGGCGAGAGGATCATAGTTGTTCATCTGAGGAGGACAGGTGGTGAGAGATCGAGAGATCTCACGAACTCGGGAGTTCGCAAGGTGAGAGCCCGAACATTGGTTACTCCAAGTCGCGAGGTCGCGAGTAGTGAGAGGAGGACAGTCGTTGGATCCAGATCATAGGAGGACCGTTGGATCCGCACGTGGGATTGTGTATTGGAACCTCGCAAGAAAAGGTCCGAGAATTTGGGCGCAGGAATCGCGAGGTTGCGAGAAGGCGATATTCCGACAGCTGGGGAGCAGTGTGGGCCATAGCGGAGTCGGGGAGTGGAGTACAGGTGGCACAAAGGATTCGCAAGTCACGAAGTTCCGAGGAGCCGATATTTGTGTGGGCACCGAGTCGCGAAGTGTCGAGGAGCTGAGATTCGTGTGGGCACCGAGTCGTGAAGTGCCGAGGATCCGAGGTTTGTGTGGACGCGTGGAAAAACATAAGGTGGGACCGTGCGGCTGACGGGTGGACACGCGTTGGCTGGAGATAAAGTCAGCATTCCGTTGAATTCTCGCATCTCAGGAACTCGCGGAATAGGAGAGTGAAAGTTCGACGGTTCAACTCACGAAGTTGCGAGGTTGCGAGAGGTGCTAACATATAAGGCTAGCCCATGGTTGCATGTGGAAGGAGCTATACCCGTATCGCTAGATCAGGTATCGCAAGATTTAAAAGGAAAGTTTGGAGACTTTGAGTCATGAACTCGCGAGATAGCGAGATTTAGTTGATCTCCCGGTAGTAAAGGGGAGATTTCGGAGAAAATTGTTGTGGGTGCAAATTTCTCGATAGGGAAATAGAAGAACCTTTGAGTTCTTCGGGCCGAGAGAAGAAGGTCCTGTGAGAGAGGATGGGCCTGGGTGGTGCGCCCCTCTGCCAAGTGGTATCTAAGCATAGAAAAGTTTCTTTGCTTTCTGTAGCAGAGGAAAAGGAGAATACACCATGCTGCCAAGGAGAAGGGGTAGACAATCACTCGATCTAGAGGAGGAAAGGGAAATGTCTAGAGAAAGAGGTAGGCAAGTGTAGAATCCAAATATGGAGCGAGAAGTGTGAAATCTTCGTGCCAGAATGGAAGACATGGAGATATCACAAAGGCAAAACGCTGATGCAGGAGATATCAGTGAATCCGAGGATGAAGGTGATGCTGGACATGAAGAAGAGGAAATCCCAGCAAAAGATGCAGCCAATGAGCGTTTAATTAAGGCTATCGCTCGAATGAGTTCGAAAACAAAAATGGACATTCCAGCTTATGAAGGAAATCTGGATGCAGAAGAGCTGCTAGATTGGATTAGAGCTCTTGACACTTACTTCGATTATGAAGATATCGAAGATGATAAGAAGGTCAGACATGCCGTCACAAGATTAAAAGGACATGCAGCCTTGTGGTGGGATGAACTGCAAGATGACAGGCGTTGCCAAGGCAAGCAGAAGATAAAGAGCTGAGACATGATGATTGCAAAGATGAAGGCAAAATTTATTTCCAGGGACTATCAAATTTCTCTGTTCAGGAGGATGCAGAACCTGAGACAGAAGCTGATGACAGTGAAGGAGTATACTAAGGAGTTTTACAGGTTGAATATCAGGGCAGGTCATCGCGAAAGCAATGATGAAAAGGTGGCCAGGTATCTGAATGGCCTAAGGTATGAAATTCAGGATGAATTAAATATGGCGACCATCCGAACTGTGGAGGATGCTTACCAATTGGCTCTGAAAGCTGAGGAGAAGCTGAGCCGTAAACAAATTCAGAGAGGCCGAGGCAGAAGTCAGCCCAGAGGCAAAGCATTTGCCCAAGATAAATACCAGAAGCCCAAGGAGGAATGGAAGAAACCTCAGGGAAAGGTTGAAAGAGGTGGAACCTCACAGAGAAGACCATATGTTGAGCAACGAGGACAACAAATTGAACAAAGAGGAGGATATGCTGATAATGATAGGTTTCCTCGTACCAGAGGTAGAGGAAGAGGAAGAGGTGGAGTGATTACATGCTTCACGTGTGGAAAGAATGGGCACAAGTCGTTTGAGTGTCCAGAGAAAAAGAAAGAAACTAGAGAGACTCACATCGCCGAGGCACAGAGGCGAGATGTTGAGACAGAGTACGCTGAAGGCAGAAGATCGCTAGTGATGCGTAAGGTTCTTTTGACGCCAGATAAGGAGATGGAGAACTCAACGCAGAGGAACATTCTTTTTAGGACTGCTTGCAAAACCAAGGGTTGGGCGTGCAAAGTCATCATGGACAGTGGAAGCACCGATAATCTCGTTTCAACCGAGATGGTAGAAACACTGGAGCTGGAGACAGCTGATCATCCAAGCCCATACAAAGTTTCATGGCTACAGAAGGGACATCAAGTAAATGTCACTAAACAGTGCTTAGTTGACATCAAGATAGGAGGATATAATGATAAAATTTTATGTGATGTTATTCCTATGGATGTCTGTCATTTATTCTTGAGTAGACCATGGCAATATGATAGAAATGTAATTCATGATGGGAGGATGAATACATATACTCTGAAGAAGAATGGGAGAACTCACATATTGTGTCCAATTGAAGATAAATAGGTGAAGCCGGAAGTAAACAACAGAGTACTTCTCATGAGTGGGAAGGAACTTCTTACAGAAGTTAATAAGAAGGAGGATCCACAATTCTTTGTGGTCAGAAAACCGAGAATTGTTCTGACTAGCACAAGGGTGGATGATTTGCCAGAAGAAGTTCAGGAACTGCTGGAAGAGTTCGCTGATATTGTGGTGGACGAATTACCTCGTTCATTGCCACCGATGAGGAGCATGAGTCACCATATAGACCTCATACCAGGAGCTAGTTTACCAAACAAAGACGCGTACAGATTGATGCCGCAGGAGAATGAGGAGGTTAAAAGACAGGTCTAGGAGTTGTTGGACAAAGGTTTGGTCAGGGAAAGCTTGAGTCCATGTGTTGTTCCAACAGTACTCAATCCAAAGAAAGACGGAGGCTGGAGGATGTGCACTGATTCAAGGGAAATTAATAAGATAACTATCAGGTATAGATTCCCATTGCCAAGGATGGATGATCTGATGGATTGCTTAAGTGGGGCAAAAAAATTTTCAAAGATAGATTTGAAGAGTGGATATCATCAGATTCCTATGAGAGAAGGTGACGAATGGAAAACAACATTCAAGACAAACGAAGGGTTGTATGAATGGCTTGTCATGCCGTTTGGCTTAACGAATGCACCGAGTACCTTTATGAGGTTGATGAATGAAGTCCTGAAGGAATTCATTGGGAAATTTGTCATCGTATATCTGGATGACATATTGGTTTTCAGCAAGACAAAGGCTGAGCATTTGAAGCATTTGGCCATTGTGATGAGGAAGCTATAGCAGGAGAAGTTGCCGATAAACATGAAGAAGTCCTCATTCATGAAGACAGAACTCACTTATTTGGGGTTTGTTATTTCTGCAAATGAACTGAGGATGGATCCAGATAAGGTGGAGGTAATCAAGAATTGGCCATCACCGAGGAACGTATTTGAGGTGAGGAGTTTTCATGGATTGGCTAGTTTCTACCAAAATTTCATTAGAAATTTCAGTGGAATTAGTGCAGCAATGATAGATACAGTGAAGAAAAGACATAAATCTTTTCACTGGACGGAAGAGGCTGAGAAGAGTTTCAATTTATTGAAATGAAAGATTACAGAGCAACCGGTTTTGGTGTTGCCAGATTTTCAAAAGACATTTCAGGTGAAATGCGATGCAAGAGGGTTTGCAATTGGAGCGGTCTTGAGCCAGGAAGATAGACCGATTGCATATTTCAGCAAGAAGCTGAATGAGGCAAAAGAAAAGTACTCCACGTATGATAAAGAATTCTATGCCATCATACAGGCATTGAAGAAATGGAGGCACTATTTGATTCCAAAGGATTTTGTTTTATATAGTGATAACCATGCATTACAATTTGTGACTCAACAAGAAAAGTTGAATCAGAGGCATGTTAAATGGGTTGAATACATGCAAAATTTCACTTTTGTGATAAAACATATTTCTGGTACTGCTAACAAAGTGGCTAATGCTTTGAGCAGGAAATGTTTGTTGTTGCAGGAGTTCAAAGTCAAGACATTAGGCTTTGATGATCTTAAGGACATGTATGCAGATGATTCAGACTTTAAGGAAGCTTATGAAGCAGCTGAGAATCCAGTTCTCAGAGACAGAAGTCAGTGGATAGAGTATGTGATCCAGGACGGATTATTGTTCAAAGGGAATCGATTGTGTATTCCAAATTGCTCCATGAGGGAGAACTTGTTGAAAGAAAAGCACAGCGGTGGATTAGCAGGACATTTTGGCCATGACAATACATTTGCAAAGCTGAGCGAGTCATACTTTTGGCCAGGGATGTGAGCAGAAGTCAAGAGGTTTGTAGACCGATGCAGGGTTTTCTAGCATTCAAAGGGAAGAAAACAGAATGCAGGATTTTATCAGCCATTGCCCATACCTGAGGAGCCGTGGGATGAAATTAGCATGGATTTCGTATTAGGATTGTCGAGGACACAAAGAGGTGTTGATTCAATCTTTGTGGTAGTTGACAGGTTTTCTAAGATGGCACATTTCATTCCATGTGAGAAAACCAGCGATGCGACTCACATCGCAAATTTGTTTTTCAAGGAGATTGTTCGACTTCATGGATTGCCGAAAAGCATAGTTTCAGACAGGGATACCAAGTTCATAGAGAATTTCTGGAGAACATTATGGAAGAAGCTGGGAACTAATTTGATGTTTAGTTCTGCTTATCATCCTCAGATGGATGGACAGACAGAGGTGGTCAACAGAAGTCTGGGAGACTTGTTGAGGAGCTTGGTGACAGAGCACCATAGCAGCTGGGATAGCATATTATCGCAAGCAAAGTTCACATACAATGATTCAGTGAGCACAAAAAAAAATCCATTTCAGATTGTATATGGAAAGCAGCCAAGAGGGGTTTCTGAACTGAGGGATTTAGAACAGACTGATACTAGCAGTGCTAGTGCAGGAGAATTCGCTGAAGCGATGAAGGAACTTCACAACCAGGTGAAGGAGCGACTATTGAAGTCAAGTCAAGAGTACAAGCGCAGAGCAGATCAGCATCGGAGACAACTTCAGTTTGAAGTTGGTGATCTAGTTCTGGCACATTTGAGGAAGGAAAGGTTCCCGAGAGGAACATACAACAAGCTGAAAATGAAGAAAATCGAACCATGCAAGGTCTTAAAGAAAATGGGATAGAATGCTTATGAAATTAAGTTACCAGATGGGATCGGAATTTCTCCAATATTTAATGTTTCAGATTTATATCCATATAAAGTTGATGAAGCAGGAGCAGAAAGTGATGATCAACCAGAGATTCAGTGGCAAAAGAAGATGCCAATTGTAGAAAAGCCACAGATGGAGCAGATACTGAATAAAAGAGTGGGTAAGAAAATCAGAAGGAAAGAATATTTTGAATATTTGGTCAAGTGGAAGGGACACCCAGTTGAAGATGCCAGCTGGGAGACTGAAGCAAAAATTTTGAAGCATGGACATACCGTGCAGGAGCTCATGGATAGGAGCCCATGCAAATTTTCAAGCGAGGGAGTATGATGCAGGATCATCCCTCACGACAAGCAAAACCAAAGTAGAAGCAGAAAACAGCTGGAAGACGTCCAGCACAAGGTTTTTTGAATTTTGAATTTTCCCCTTGAAGTTGATGCGCTGAACATAAATGAGATCATTTAATATGGCACCTTGGTAAAAATGTAATCATACCTCGAGCCATACGCTCTCGTCTAAGATAGACAGAGGCATTTATATTGGTAGATGTAGGTAGATAGAATTGAATTTGTAGATTAGACAGTTCTAGAAGAAAAGAGGGAAACGGGATATAGACACCCTCATTTGTATCATTGTAACATTAGCAACAGAAGCAAGAAGAGTCTAGAGCATAGGAGAATAGTAGAGAGTTGTAGAATAACACCCATGTACAGATCTTGAATTAATAGAAGAAGTTGATTCAGATTCATGGCTGTCGTGTTATTCTCTGTATATGTGTGTTGAATGCTCTGCTTATGAATATTACTTCCTGTTATGCATTCGTTATTATGATGTGTGTATGATTTCATGTATTGAGATTGAAATCTGAGAGGAAGTGAGGTGAGTTACAATTGTTTCTCCTTTGAGCAAGGATTCCTGCAAGGAGTGCAGTTGAAGTCATCCGCAAGGAGTGCGTTGACAGAAGGATCGGGAGTTAAACTCTTGTTCTCAGAACACTTAGAAGTGGAAGTGGGTTGTTGAAGACGTGCAAGGAGTGAGCAGGCTAAGGGAGAAAGCCTCAGTCGTGAAACTGAGCAGAAGTATTGAAGGATTGCTGCAGTTGCGCGCAGAGTCAAGGGAACTTCAACACTTAGACGTGATTGAAGATTTGCTGCAAGGAGTGCGTACAAGAGGTTCTTCCTGAAGGCTGAAGTTGTGGAAAATCTTAGGAGGAGTAGACCTTCGAGTTTACTGAAGGTTCAGTGTAGAGAATTTGCTGTCAGAAGTCAGAGAGAAGCGTCGCAAGTTGGCGAAAAGGCGAAGGAATCTCATAGAGAGATACCCTTTTTCATCTCGTGGATTAACCAAGGAAGAACAAACGATTGAAATCTTCTGAAGAGATTTCACGAAGTTCCTAGGATCGTTAGATCTTGCAGAGGTGCAAGGAGGTTACGGCGAGAAGATTCCGAAGAGTTTGAAGCTCAGGAGAGGAAGAGTCGTCAATTCTAAGTCACAGGAGTCTTAGGATCTACACATGGTATCATGTATCGGGGACTCGGGAGTTGAAGCCCCAAAGTTGTGGAGCAAGAGCAGTGATATCGCGAGAAGCAATATCCTTACAAGATCAGAGTCGTTCGTTGAGGAGGACGCGTGTAAGGAGATTCTCATCTCGCAGACTCGGACATTGGAGGACCAAAAGGGAATCCCTTCAACTTCGCAAGTAGCGAAGTGGCGAGAGATTTGCAGCCGTCCATCTAAGGGGACAGGTGGCAAGAGATCAAGAGATCTCGCGAACTCAAGAGTTCGCAGGGTGAAAGCCCAAGTATTGGGTATTCAAAGTCGCGAGGCGTGAGGACGCAAAGTGGCGAAGTGGCGAGAGGATCGTAACCGTTCATCTGAGGAGGATAGTTGGTGAGAGATCGAGAGATCTCGCGAACTCGGGAGTTCGTCGGGTGAGAGCCCGAACATTGGTTACTCCAAGTTGCAAGGTCGCGAGTAGCGAGAGGAGGATAGCCGTTGGATCCAAATCATAGGAGGACCGTTAGATCTGCACGTGGGATCATGTATCGGAACCTCGCAAGAAAAGGTCCGAGAATTTGGGCGCGAGAATCGCGAGGTTGCGAGAAGGCGATATTCCGGCAGCTGGGGAGCAATGTGGGCCATAGCGGAGTTGGCGAGTGGAGTACAGGTGGCACAAAGGATTCTCGAGTCGTGAAGTGCCGAGGAGCCGAGATTCATGTGGGCACCGAGTCACGAAGTGCCGAGGAGCCGAGATTCATGTGGGCACCGAGTCGCGAAGTGCCGAGGAGCCGAGGTTTGTGTGGACGCATGGAAAAACATAAGGTGGGACCGCGTGGCCGATGGGTGGACACACGTTGGCTGGAGATAAAGTTAGCATTCCATTGAATTCTCGCAACTTGGGAACTCGCGGAATAGGAGGGTGAAAGTTTGACGGTTCAACTCGCGAGGTTGCGAGGTTGCGATAGGTGCTAACATATAAGGCTAACCCATGGTTGCATGTGGAAGGAGCTATACCCGTATCGCCAGATTGGGTATCGCAAGATTTAAAAGGAAAGTTTGGAGACTTTGAGTCATGAACTCGCGAGATAGCGAGATTTAGTTGATCTCCCGGTAGTAAAGGGAAGATTTCGGAGAAAATTGTTGTGGATGCAGATTTCTCGATAGGGAAATAGAAGAACCTTTGAGTTCTTCGGGCCGAGAGAAGAAGGTCATGTGAGAGCGAACGTGCCTAGGTGGCGCACCCCTACGTCAGTGTCTGACACATCTCTTCTTAGAGATAAGATATCACCATTCTATCTATCTTGCGTGCTTTTGCATTTTACAGTATTTTGTATTTCAGATAGTCATTACTAGAATCTAATATTTACTGCATTAGTGTGTTCATTTCCATATCTCTGTGTATTTATTTGTTATATCTCTATTATATTTCCTCCTTCTTATCATTCCCAAAATAATCTAGATCAACAGTATTAGAGTGGTCTAATCCTTGTCGTTCTTGGTGCATGTCCCCAGTGAGGTCATGGTATCGAGAGTTGGGTCTCGATCTTGTTTCTCTTGAGGAAAATCGCTCTTACACGCCTAAGAAAAATTCCATGGAGGAAGAAACGAGGGAGGATGGGACATGAGATCCTTTCAAACGGTTTCTCAAATAAGCCCTCGCATGACAGATGAACGATATGATGGATAATGTTTCCCAGATACTTCGATGATTGCCGACAATAATGAAGGAACCTTCAACCAACAGTCACTTCGGAGGCAAGATTCCCTTGACGGTAAAAGTTAACTTTGAAGTTCCTTTATTTGAAGGCCAGATAGATTTCGATTCTTTAGAAAAAAGGTTAAATCTGCTAGAGGGTTATTTCTTTATCCACCATTTCTCCAATAATGAAAAGACCAACTTTGTGTTCCTTAAATCCCTTCCCTGTGTCAGATATTAGTGGGAGACTTATTATGAGAAACATGTATAGTATGAGTCTGTAATTTTTGGGAGAGGACCCACTTTTGTTGATTCCCTCAAGGAACAATATTACCATGTTGGAAGTTATGATGACCAGTAGATGAGATGGACCACACTGTGCCAAGAGAGGGGCCAAACGATGTCGAAATTCACAAATACATTTCATATATTGTGCACCAATATGGGTATCAAAGACTCTGAGTAGCATATGGTCCTAAAATACCATGGGGCTCTGCATAGATACATCCAAACCAAAATGTAATTTCTGGACATCTCATCATTGAGATCCTCTTATTGATATGCTATCAAAATTGTGTAGAAATTCAAGCAATAGAACAAGCGAGAGTTCGGGTCTGCAAATATGCAACAACCAAAGTATCGTAAAGGTGGTTGTAACTCCCAGGACAAATGAAAAATAAAGGATGGGAAACCCCAGGATAACCATCCCAGGCCACTAAAAAAGAAGGGTAACTTGAAGTCGAAGAAGGACACTAGAAAATGGTGTGATTTCCACAAAATCCCTTGGCACAATAATGATTAATGTCACTCCAAACTGTTGTTGTTGGCTGATATGAAATCCCTAGGGTCATATGTTGACTCAGACTCTTATTCAGAACCATAAAAGGGAAGATGGATCATTGATTCATAACCCATTGTCACCATCGCAACCACAAAAGTCCATCTAGAGGAACCAGAGGAGACTAAATAAGAGGAACACCTTTTCGACTCACAGATGTGGGTGAAGGGAGCCCTTCTCGATTTCATTATTGACAGAGATAACGATATGAACCTGATATCAGCATAGGTTGTCAAGAGGTTGAACCTAACAACGACACCATAGTCATACACCATCTGTTGGCTTAGCTAAGTACGGGACATCCACGTCAGCAAACAATGTCACCTACAATACGACGTCAAACCATTCAGGGACAAGGTATTATGTGATGTTTCCCCCCTTGAATTTTGTGATTTTTTTCTATCACAGTCATATATTTTCAAGCATCATGTTGTTTATGAATCTAGGCCCCATAGTGTCATTATTACTTTGGGAGATCAACTCTATAGGGTACCAGCGACAGTCCCAAATTATGTGGTCTCTTTGATCTCCACGAAGTAGTGCAGAAAGGTGGTCTCTCAGACAGAGAGATTTTTCCTCTATATGGTTCAATCAGAACATGAACATAAGGTCATTGAAACCGCCAAAACCTCTGCACGAGGTCTCTCTACCCAGCAACAATAGGTGGATGAAATAGTAAAGAATTACAAAGACATATTCATCTTGCCTACTAGGGTGCCTTTTCACTTTCAGGTAAAGAACTCAATTGATATGACACCCGGTGATCCTCTTCCTAACGACCCTGTATACATATATCTAGTTGTGGAGAATGAATAAATCAAATGCCAGATCCAAGAGATCATTCTGAAGGGCCATATCAGACCAAGATCCTCACCTTGGTAGAATCCAATTGTTCTGGTACAAAATAAGGAAAGGACGTGGCGAATTTTTGTTGATTATAGATCCCTGAACAAGATCACTGTCAATAACCGGTACCCAATTCCTCAGATTGATGATCTTCTCAATCATCTAAAGGAAGCCAATTTTTTTAGTTAGATTGATTTGAAGTCAGGCTACCACCAGGTCTCGATTGAGAAAACTAATGTGTGGAAAACAACCTTCAAGTCTAAAGAATTCATCCTTGAGTGATTGGTCATGCATTTCGGCTTGACTAATTAGCCATCCACATTCATGTGGATGATGGATGATATGTTATAACCATTCACAAACTCCTTTGTGGTTGTATATTTGCATGACATCCTCATCTTCAACAAAAATTGGGAGGAATATTTGGAGCATATTCAACAAGTATTGGGCACCCTCTCACAACATAATTTATATGCCAATTTGGAGAAGTGTTCCTTCAGCATGAAGATAATCCAATATTTGGGATACATCATGGATGAGTAGGGTGTACATGTGGATCCAGCCAATATCCAAGTCATCCGTGATTGGCCAGCCTCGAAGATAATGACCGAGCTTTGCATCTTCTTGGGCCTCACCAAATTCTAACTGCAGTTTGTGTTGGGGTTCTCTTATATCGCTTGGGCCCTAACCCAGGTGACCAAGGGTGGCACGAAGACCACATTTGTGTGGTCCTCACCCTAATAGAAAGCATTCAAGGATTTGAAATTCCACCTCTGCTCACCACCAATCCTCATTTTTCTAAACCTGCAACAACCATTTGAGATTAATCCCGATGCTTTAGATTATGCTATCAGTGCAGTCCTCACTCAACATGGGAATCTGGTAGCCTATAACAGTGAAACTTTATCTAATGTTGTTTGACGATACACTACCTACAACAAAGATATGTACTCCATTGTGCAGGCATGTCAACAGTGGAAGCATTACATTTTGGGGAATGAAACTATCATCCACACTACTCACAAGCCTTTGTGATTCATGTAGACACAAGTAAAGTTATAGAATTACTTCCATCAAAAGTGGTCCACCTACCTGCAACAATTCCACGTGAATATCAAGTACAAGAAGGGTAGCACCAAACATGTCGTAGATTGTCTCAGTTGACCCCCGGTGGAAATGCTAACCATAGTTATTAACTCCTATGGACACGAGACATATAGATGTCCACAATTATACAATAACAAATCTAACTTTGCTACTTTCTATTAGACATTAAGAGAAGGAAAAACAGTTCCCAACTTTCATCTTCAGGATGGATTGTTATGCCATCTAGGCCACCTCTGTGTTCCTTCAAGCAAGCTTGCAAATTTGATCTAGGAAGCTCATTAAAACTAGGAAATAGGACATTTTGGTGTGGAAAATACAACTTGGTAGTACTACAAAATCATTATATTGGTCGAAGATTCGATAAGATGTTCACAAGTATATATCCTGCACTTCTTGCACCATTTCCAAGCCTTCCATCAAGAAACAGGGGCTATACACCCATTTTCCTACACTGGATAGGCCTTGGGAGTCCATCTCCATGGGCTACATGTTTGGTCTACCTTCAACCAAGCATGGGAATGACTGTGTATTCATGGTCGGTGATCGATTCTCTAAGATGGTAATTTTGGCACCCTGCAAGAACAACGTCACAATTGAGGCCACCGCCAAGGTCTTCTTCACACATGTTTGGGTTCATTTTGGTCTCCCACAAACTATTATCTCTGATCGAGATAGTAGGTTCATGAACACTTTTTAGTCGAGACTATGGTTGATGGTGGACACCAAGCTGACCAAATCAACTACCTTCCACCCATATACTGATGGCCAAACAGAGGTAGTCAACATGATGATTGTCCATATCCTAAGGATGTATAATTCCAAACATCCACACACATGGTATGAAATCCTTCCTTATGTTCAACATAGCTACTACAGAGCCCTTTGTTGGGTAAATTATATGCAATAATTTCCAGACATTAAATTATCGACCGGGAGTTCGTAAAATTAGAGATGCAAGAACAGGAAATGTAGGATCAAAGCCTATTCTAACATATGCTAAAAACTAAGAACAAATGAAAATTGACACCACAAGATGTAGCTTAACACTAGATTACAAGATCACATCTCCTGAGTTAGATCTCGATCTTCAATGGCTTATTCCTGTAGTGGTTAGCTAAGCTACAAGAAAACCAAATTAAATAAACTAGATTAAAAGACAAGTAAGGCAATTTGAAAGTAAATGTGCAATTTACCGAAATTGGCATTCAAATCGGTGAGTTGGATGAGGTTACTCAAACCCTCGTGTATATGTGCTATTGACCTAAAGGGGAATTTACCAACTTTAAGAGGCAAAATCCTCCAAACTTGTAATTAACCCTATATCAACAAAATAACGTAATGGAAATACTTCATAGAAAAACACTTTAGAGAGTTGTCCTCGAGAAAAGATACACCCTATAATAGAAAGAGAAATATCTGTAGATACAAAATTAATTTGATTCTATGTACAAGAATGAGATCACCCTATACAATAATCCATTTTCTTTTTTATACAAGAATCTATATATGCACAATACAATATAACAAGTTATAATATATACATTTATATAATATAACAAGGTAGCATGGCATTTTATAACAATTTGTAAATAAATAATATACMCGTAACAACACACTAAACTAATATAACAAAGCTATAAATACAACAATAACAATATATATTCAATAATAATATTACAATATGTGTAAAGCAACAATATAAATATATAACAATATAAACAATATGTATGATAACAAACGAAGCTATAAATACAACAATAACAATATATATTCAATAATAATATTACAATATGTGTAAAGCAACAATATAAATATATAACAATATAAACAATATGTATGATAACAAACAAGAGTAGAAAAGAATTTATAATGTGCATGTAATATAATAATGAGAACAATAAGAAACAACAACTAG
>JASDQU010240989.1:130905-143140 GCA_032191745.1 Picea mariana
AGGATCAACAGAGATAAGAAGAGCTTTCATAAAGTAAGTACATCATCCTTCTTCTCTTGTCCATTCAATACTTTAGAACTAGGGAAAGAGTAGTATTCTGTCACAGTTTGTTCCAGATCCAGGTGGATCTGGGGAGATTGGTCTGTGTCCGCACTCACGAATTTATCCTTGAACACACACCCACTACAGTCCTTTTAGATTTTTTCGTCTTTTTCTTCGAGGAACAGAATCCTTGAGACTTCTATGGGGCCTAGCGCAGACCCTCTCTTCCCTTATCCTCCTCCAAACGACCAAAAGCTAGCCTTAGCGCAAGCGCCTTTCGCAACTCGTGAGTCGGGAATCAAGACTCTCGACTCCCCTTTCTCCAAACACCAATACCCGAGATACTATAAGGGTATGGCAGCCTCCTCACTAGCGCCTGCTACATGTAACTGTCGACTAGGCCAAACACTAGCACCACTCGCAACTTCGCCAGTTGAGGTGTTGAGCTCCCTTGCTCCTCCTTTGCGAATCCCCAAGATGCGAGAGGTCAATGTTGCGTGGACTCTGCCAAAGCGACGCGCACACGCCACTTTTCAAGCACACGCCACTTTTCAACCCTGCTATACTCTGCTCACGAGCTGTGTCGTCGTTGCCCGTCACACAAGACCTCATCTCTCGATGTTTCATGGCCTTAGCGATCAAGGTGCAGCTTCTTCATCCTGCGAAAGCCCGAGCCACGATAAGTCAACAGTAGGTTGAATCTTTCCCAGTGTGACACGTGTCCACCACCGGTCACTCGCTTCCTAGGATAAATACTAGCGCTACTCGCATCTCGCGACTTCACGAGTTGGAGTGTTGAGCCCTCATGCTCCTCCTTCATGAGTTCCCGAGATACGATAAGTCAACAATGGGTTGACTCTTTCCTAGGCAACATGTGTCCATCACCTGTCACTCGTTCCCACCTTTCTCTGGGTGCTTGTTGTTATGCCACATGTCAACCACGCGGTCCGCACTTACGGATGGGTCACGTGTTTTCACAAGCCCTCGGCGCTCGGCACTTCGCAACTTATACAATCGAAAAGAAACTCCCTCAAGTTTCGAACCCTCGATAGGCGATAACCACGAAAGTTAGGATCCAACGGTTCTCCCGTGCCTTGGATCCAACGGCCACGATTACATCATGATCTCGTGAATCGTGAGTTCATGCAATCCTACCCTTGACCACACCAAGTCGCGAGTCAGCGAAATGCTACTCTCCTACCTATACAAAGGCTAAGATCGATGGTCATTAGGGCTCCGTCAGATCCTTGGATCTACGGTCCTGGGTCCCATCGCTACTTGCGAAGGCTAAAAGGGGTGAGTTGTTAACGCTTGTGCTCCTTCTCTAGATTCATCGGTCTTGACAGATCTGGGGTATTCTCGAAAGGATTCCGACCGTTCGTCTACCAAATGATAGGGTATTCTCTCTTTCTATAATTGGGCTCGCTATCCCTTCTGAGCTTGAACCACGAAATTCAACTTCTCGAAGCTTCAAACTCCCACGACTCTGAGACCTTAGAGATCTATCCTTCCTTGCATAAGGTTTCCAGACCCAGATCGCATGAACCTTCAGACGATTCTTGGGCAATCATCCCAAATCTTAGTCAAGTCTCTGGGTAAAGGTTCGGCACGGTTCCAAGGTTTATGGGGTAATCCCCAGAGAAGAGTACTCTCGAGGGGCTTTCCCAGAACATTACGAGATTCGATCAAACAAGACAATTCTTGGTGGAGCAAACTCATGCCCCAAACTTAATCATTTGTATAGAAACCAACGATGGCATGTAAGCGTACACATACATCCATTATTTCCAGTTTAAAACACCAGGAAATCATTCTACACAACAATTATTATGGGCATATAAACATAAGCATGTATTCATGATATTCAGTTCGAAATACAAGGTATAAAACATTTATCAGATCTACCAGGCGTGATGCAACTGCTGAGAGGGGTGCGCGTTTCCACCCAACCATAGGCTCAGTGAGTCCAAATAGATTTACCACTAGCCACCCCTAAGCTAGACCACGATGCTTTGAGGTTCAGTCTCCTACTTCTAGCTCAACAGAAATCAAGGACGAAGGTTACTCTCCTTCTCCTGATACAGGAAAACAATCCAGGATGAAGGGTACTTTCCTTCTCCTGGTATTCAGAACTCCCTGCATTTCTAGGGTTTCTCCAGTTCTCTTCCGCGATCCCCTCATCACGCACTGCTCTCTCCCCCCCTCTTACCACACTTCCTCCCTTGCCAAATTGGTCTGCAAGGTTGCGTGTGGCGGGAATTTCGCCATCCATGGTCAGGTCTGAGGGCTGTTACGGATGGGTGGTTCACCCCCATCCCCTCATTAACTCTTGAGGAGCCTCTCCACCTACCAATCTGATGGGAAATCCATTCCAGGATCAGAGAGTTGCTTTAGTTTGTGAGAAAGTATAAACCACTATGATACTGGCTTAGTGGAAGGTAACGCAACCATTCCAGGTCCCTTCCACCACCTCTCATTAGCCATCGTGGTCTCTTTTAGCACGTCCCCTCTCTCAGCAGTCATGCAACACATATTCATTATATAATTTACATTCATCGACCTTTTATGCAAAGGTCTGTCAAATCAAACATTCACATCTTTGAGTTTTTCATAGTTCTTGGCCAACATAGTTATTTTTACAGACTGGGGGAGATAGGGTGTTACAATTCCCTCCCCCTTAAAGGCACATCGTCCTCAATGTTCTATCTATCCATATGACGTGTATGTTCAGAAGTAAACAAAATTGGATATGCTTGTTTCATGGCATCTTCCATTTCCCACGTAGCCTCATCTGGGCCAAAATGTTTCCACTGCACCTTGACCTGTGCAATGGTTCGGTTCCTGAGTGGGTTTTCCTTTCTGTCCAGTATGCATTGAGGTTCTGGCAGGAATTCTCCCTCCGGTTCCACTTGGATCATAGACCAGTCAATTATATGATTAGAATCATGTACATATCTCTTCAATAATGAAACATGGAAAACATTAGGTGCTTTTACTATGGGAGGAAGTGCTAGCCTATAGGCTACAGGCCCCACTCTATCTAGAACTTCAAAGGGTCCACAATACCGAGGTGCCAACTTGGCACAAGATCCCATCCTTGGGGAACTCTTCCTGGGCCTAACTCTGAGATATATTTGGTCTCCCGTCTTGAATTCTCTCAAGGTTCTCTTTCGGTCGGCATAACTTTTCTGTCTGTTCTGAGCGACCTTTAGATTTTGTTTTATCTGAGTCACTTGTTGTTCCATTTCTTTCAACATGTTGGGTGCAATAGTAACTCTATTCACGGTATTACTCCAACTGACTGGAGTATTGCACAGTCTACCATAGAGGACTTTGAAAGGGCTCATCTTCAGGGATTCTTGGTAGCCATTGTTGTAGGCAAATTCCACCAGTGGCAGAAAATATTCCCACTTCTTGGGTTGATGCATTACATGCATTCTTAGAATGTCTTCCAATATTTGGTTCACTCTTTCCGTATGTCCATCAATTTGAGGATGATAGGCGGTGCTAAACAGTAATTTGGTCTCTAGACCAGCCATCAAGGATTTCCAAAAGTTGGAAGTAAATTTCGTGTCTCTGTCAGACACGATCTCTTTAGGCATACCATGTAGTCTGAGTATCTCCTTCATGAATATGTTGGCGATATCTATTGCCCTGCAAGTTGATTTGACAGGGATAAAATGGGCAGACTTGCTCAATTTATCCACCACTACCATGATGGCATCATTTTGTTTGGTTGATGTTGGTAATCCAATGATGAAGTCCATGGAAATGTCTTCCCACTTCCATTCTGGGATTGGTAGAGGTTGTAATAATCCTGTTGGGTGTCAGTGTTCTACTTTAACCTGTTGGCATTCTATGCATTTGGCTAAGTACTCAGCTATGTATTTCTTCAATCCAGGCCAATAGAATTGTTTCCTGGTGGTTGTGATCATCTTCTAGTATCCGAGATGACCAGTATATGGTATTTTATGTAGTTCGTCCATTATGAACCTCTTCAAGTCATCACATTCTAGAATATACAATCTGTTTTTGTAAGTTAGCAGACCTCGATCTATCATTTGGTAGCCTTCATACTTTATTCCTATGGGTTCTTGCTCCAAGTACGAGGTCACGGTCTGGAAGAATGTGTCTGTTTCTTGTGCATTCCTGACTCTTTCCTTGACATTCATCTCCCAGGTGCTCACCACTGCCAAATGAATTGTTTTCATACTTCTGCTAAGGGCATCGACCACCTTATTTTCCTTTCCCTTGATATGTTTGATTTCGAAATCAAACTCACTAAGAAGGGCCATCCACCTAGCTTGTCTAGCATTGAGTTTTGATTGGTCAAATAGATATCACAATCCACAGTGGTCTGTCATAAGTACAAATTTTCTTCCTAGGAGGTAATGCCTCCACATTTTTAAGGCATGCACTATGGCGGTCAATTCTAGATCATGGGTTACATAGTTGATTTCATCCTCATTCAATTTTCGGGATTCATAGCAGACTACACTTCCTCCTTGCATAAGGACTCCTCCGAGCCCTTCCTTGCAGGCATTTGTGCACACGAGGAAGTTAGCTTCGGGATCGGTGATCTTCAACATGGGTGTGTGAGTCAGTAGATGTTTTAGGGATTGAAATCTTTCTTCACATTCTTGTGTCCACGTGAATTTAGCTCCTTTCYTCTGGAGGGCAGTGATTGGAAAACTAATCTTGGAGAATCCTTTTATAAATCTCCTATAGTATCCTGCTAAGCCCATAAAGGATCTGATATCTGAAACATCCTTTGGAGTAGGTCATTCCATGATAGACCTGGTCTTGTCAAGTTCTACTGCTACTCCTTCTTTAGATATGACATGGCCCAAGTAATGTATTTGCTTCTGGAAAAAGTCGCACTTGCTAAATTTGGCATAGAGCTGATGTTCTCTTAACACTTGAAGCATGAGTCTAAGATGTTCCTCATGTTCCTCTCTATTCTTGGAGTAAATTAATATATCGTCGATAAAAACCAGTACAAATTTGTCTAGGAATTTGCTGAGCACATTGTTCATCAAGCACATAAAACTGGCAGGGGCATTGGTTAATCCAAATGGTACTACCACAAACTCATAGTGACCATATCTCGTTCTGAAGGCAGTTTTGTGGATGTCTTCACCCTTGATTCGAACTTGATGGTATCCATATCTCAAGTCAATCTTTGAGAAGATGGAAGCACCTCCCAATTGATCGAACAGGTCATCGATCCTGGATAAGGGGTACTTGTTCTTTATGGTTACCTTGTTTAGTTGTCTATAATCTATGCATAGTCAGAGGGTACCATCTTTCTTCTTTACAAACAGAACTGGTGCTGCCCATGGAGACACGATGGGCCAGATATAGCCTTTGTCCATCATTTCTTTTAGTTTTAATTTAAGCTCAACTAGCTCGGGGGTGCTCATCCTGTAGGGTGTCCTAGACACTAGCACCGCTCCCAGTGCAAGTTCTATCGAGAAGTCAATGTCCCTTCTCGGAGGTAGACCCGGTACCTCTTCCGAAAATACATCTCTATATTCTCTTAGTGTGGGGTGGTCTTCGAGGCTTGGTTTGTCATCTTCAACTGATTCCAACACCTGTATCGCATAAAGTAGACATTCCTTTCTGCAATACTTTCTCATTTGAAGGGCTGATATTCGTCTCACCGAGACAGGTTTTTGGATCCCTCGAAGGGTTATCCTTCTTCGTTCTTCACCTACACATTCTAAAGTTTTATGGTAACAGTCCAGTCTGGTTTAATATGTGGCTAGTCAGTCCATTCCAATCAACAGGTCATATGATCCTAGGGGTAGTATGTTAAGGGTTGCTTGGGTGGGGAATTCACCCATAGTGAATTGGCAAGCTAGTATGAACTCCGCTACCTTTCTTTTGGTGCTAGTGGCTAACTGTACCAACCTTGGCTTGGCGTTTTTAGGTGGTTGTAATTTACACTTATCAACAGCCTTAGGAGCTATATAACTAAAATTTGAACCAAGGTCAATTAGAATAGACACTAGATGGTTGGTGATCATACCTTCTATCTCCACCACTGAAGCTTGGTGGTCATCTTGTTTATTATCCAAGGCTGCATAAATTTGTGGCACACTCCTGGCCACGTCATTGATGGTGGTAGCTTCTTGAACGTTGTAAATTCTCCGACTGTTCTGTTGTCGGTGCGGGCAGTCCCTCAGTAGATGTTCTTCTCCACAACCCCAACATTTCAAGGGTTCTCTCTTTGGGTTATCAATCTTTCCTGGGGTAGATCCAGAAGGTTTATTTCCGCTCTAGGAGAGGAAATTATGATGGTGTACACTTCGGGTTGGGAAGCTCATCCTTGAGTCCTTCTTATAGTTTTTAAATCTTGGGGATTTAAACCCCTTTTTCTGGAATCCCGAACTATTCTTTTGCTTCCAGTTTTCGCAAGGTTCTGTCCGATGCCCCAGTTGTTCGTAACAATATCTTACCTTTCAGATAGTGTATTCTAGGGTCTTTGGTTCGTCAAACTCAATCCTGTTCTGATAGTCTTAGGTAGTCCACTGATGAATCATTGCACCTTTGCCTTCTCTGCTTTTATATAGGGTACGTACCTCAGGAATTCAAGGAATCTGTTGACATATTCCTCTATGGTGCATTGCCCCAGTTTGAGTTCATAGAATTCTTTAGTCTTTTCGTCGAAATACTTTTCTGACGGATACTTCTTTCTTTAGTCTTTCGTGAATCCCTTTTACATTGTTAAGGTCTTCCCATCAAATGGAATCCTTTTCAAGTTGAAAGTGGCTACTCGGGCCTTCAAATTTTCTGAGAAGTCATGGACTCTAAAATACTTCTTTATTCCAAGCAGTCAGGCCTCCACTTCCTCCCCTTTCTTTATTTCACCGTCGAAAGAGGGTGGTTTGACCTTCTTAAATTCTTCAAGATTGTGACTTTTGGAATGCGTTCGCTTCTTTTGTTTTCTTCAGGAATAAGAACTAGTTCTCCTACTAGAAGATCCCTCTAAGTCGCCAGTTTCCTTTCCAGAGGAATCATCCGACGCTTGTCCCTTATCTCTGGGGTGGACCTTTCTCGAGGTGCTCTTCCCAGTGTGGCCACTTAAAAGACCACATTTCTATATCTCAGGTGGACTTTGACTTTTCTATGTCTGTCGTCGGTCCACGTGATTGGTGTCAGGTTCATGCTGCAATTGTCTTTGTATGTCGAATAAACTCTGCAGCAACACTACATTAATTTATGTCTGCTTCTCTTTCTCTTTTATCAACCTCTTGTTGTCAACTTTGCAGCTCTGTAGTTCGACCATGAGGCTTCTCACAGTCTCATCTAGATCGGGAGGAGTCTCTACCGCTCTACTTTCATTAGAATCTTCGTCTCTGTTGTGGGAGCCATCCCCCACTTCATGGTGCATCACCATTCTATGCGTTTGCAGTTTCCAGAGGTTGATTGTCCGCTTGTTGTGTAAGGAAAACACTTATTGTTAGTCAACATTATATTCATTCACAATCAGTGCATAATTCATATTTTTCAAATGTATACACACAATAAGAATTTTCATTCTTAACTTTGGCTTTTGCTAAAGGGGTTAAGATAGAGGGTTATTCCTTTTAAGAGTACTTCAAATGGAGTTTTTGCGCAACTTGTTCATGAGCCCAAGCAGGCCAAGTGTTGTAACCATGCTCTGATACCAATTTATCACACACCCACTACAGTCCTCTTAGATTTTTTGTCTTTTTCTTCGAGGAACAGAATCCTCGAGACATTTATGGGGCCTAGCGCAGACCCTCTCTTCCCTTATCCTCCTCCAAACGAACATAAGCAGGCCTTAGCGCAAGCGCCTTTCGCAACTCCCGAGTCGGGAATCAAGACTCTCGACTCCCCTTTCTCCAAACACCGATACCTGAGATACTATACGGGTATGGCACCCTCCTCACTAGCACCTACTACATGTAACTATAGGCTAGGCCAAACACTAGCACCACTCGCAACCTCACCAGTTGAGGTGATGAGCTCCCGTGCTCCTCCTTCACGAATCCCTGAGACGCGAGAGGTCAATGTTGCATGGACTTTGCCAAAGAGACGCGCACATGCCACTTGTCAACCCCGCTATACTCTGCTCACGAGCTGTGTTACCCTCGCCCATTGCACGAG
Source organism: Picea mariana (assembly GCA_032191745.1). NCBI lineage: Eukaryota > Viridiplantae > Streptophyta > Pinopsida > Pinales > Pinaceae > Picea > Picea mariana. The sequence continues at coordinate 139,084 of JASDQU010240989.1, forward strand.
ACCTCGGCTCTTGGTGTTTCGCGGCCTTAGCGATCAAGGTGCAGCTTCTTCATCCTGCGAAAGCCCGAGCCACGATAAATGAATAGTAGGTTGACTCTTTCCCAGTGTGACATGTGTCCACCACTAGTCACCCGCTTCCTAGGCTAAATACTAGCGCTACTCGCATCTCGCGACTTCACGAGTTGGAGTGTTGAGCCCTCATGCTCCTCATTCACGAGTTCCCGAGATACGATAAGTCAACAATGGGTTGACTCCTTCCCAGGCGACATGTGTCCATCACCTGTCACCCGTTCCCACCTTTCTCTGGGTGCTTGTTGTCATGCCACCTGTCAACCACGCGGTCCCCACTTACGGATGGGTCACGTGTTTGCATGAGCCCTCGGCACTCGAAAATTCGTGACTTCTAGAATCGAAAAGAAACTCCCTCAAGTTTTGAACCCCCGATAGGCGATAACCATGAAATTTCTGATCCAACGGTTCTCCCGTGCCTTGGATCCAATGGCCACGATTACGCCGTGATCTCGTGAATCGTGAGTTCATGCAGTCCTACCCTTTACCACACCAAGTTGCGAGTCAGTGAAATGCTACTCTCCTGCCTATACAAAGGCTAAGATCGATGGTCATTAGGGGTCCTTCAGATCCTTGGATCTACGGTACTAGGTCCCATCGCTACTTGCGAAGGCTGAAAGGGGCGAGGTGTTAACGCCTGCGCTCCTTCTCTAGATCCATCGGTCTTGACAGATCTGGGGTATTCCCAAAAGGATTCCGACCGTTCGTCTACCAAATGATAGGGTATTCTCTCTTTCTATAATTGGGCTCGCTATCCCTTCTGAGCTTGAACCACGAAATTCAACTTCTTAGGGCTTCANAGTTGCGAGTCAGTGAAATGCTACTCTCCTGCCTATACAAAGGCTAAGATCGATGGTCATTAGGGGTCCTTCAGATCCTTGGATCTACGGTACTAGGTCCCATCGCTACTTGCGAAGGCTGAAAGGGGCGAGGTGTTAATGCCTGCGCTCCTTCTCTAGATCCATCGGTCTTGACAGATCTGGGGTATTCCCAAAAGGATTCCGACCGTTCGTCTACCAAATGATAGGGTATTCTCTCTTTCTATAATTGGGCTCGCTATCCCTTCTGAGCTTGAACCACGAAATTCAACTTCTTAGGGCTTCAAACTCCCACGACTCCGAGACCTTAGAGAGCTATCCTTCCTTGCATAAGGTTTCTAGACCCGGATCGCATGAACCTTCAGATGGTTCTTGGGCAATCGTCCCAAATCTTAGTTAAGTCTCTAGGTAAAGGTTTGACACGGTTCCAAGGTTTATGGGGTAATCCCCGGAGAAGAGTAGTCTTGAGGGGATTTCCTGGAACATTACGAGAGTCGAGCAAACAAGACAATTCTTGGTGGAGCGATCTCATGCCCCAAACTTAATCATTTGTACAGAAACCAACGATGGCATGTAAGCATACACATACATCCATTATTTCCAGTTTAAAACACTAGGCAATCATTCTACACAACAATTGTTATGGGCATATAAACATAAGCATGTATTCATGATATTCAGTTCAAAATACAAGGTACAAAACACTTATCAGATCTACCAGGTGTGATGCAACTGCTGAGACGGGTGCTCGTTTCCACCCAACCGTAGGCTCAGTGACTCCAAATGGATTTACCACTAGCCACCCCCGAGCTAGAGCACGATGCTTTGAGGTTCAGTCTCCTACTTCTATCTCAACAGAAATCAAGGACAAAGGTTACTCTCCTTCTCCTGATACAGGAAAACAATCCAGGACAAAGATTACTCTCCTTCTCCTTATATTCAAAACTCCCTACGTTTCCAGGGTTTCTCCAGTTCTCTTCTGCAATCCCCTCGTCGCGCGTGTTGCTCTCTGCCCCCCTCTTACCACACTTCCTCCCTTGCCAAATTGGTCTGCAAGGTTACGTGTGGCGCAAATTTCGTCGTCTATGGTCAGGTCTAAGGGCTGTTACGGATGGGCGGTTCACCCCCATCCCCTCACTAACTCTTGAGGAGCCTCCCCACCTACCAATCTGATGGGAAATCCATTCCAGGATCAGAGAGCTGCTTTGGTTTGTGAGCAAGTATAAACCAGTACAGTACTGGCTCAGTGGAAGTTGACGCAACCATTCCAGGTCCCTTCCACCACCTCTCATTAGCCATCGTGGTCTCTTTTAGCACATCCCCTCTCTCAGCAATCATGCAACACATATTCATTATATAATTTACATTCATCGACCTTTTATGCAAAGGTCCGTCAAATCAAACATTCACATCTTTGAGTTTGCCATAATTCTTGGCCAACATAGTTATTTTTACAGACTGGAGGGAAACAGGGTCTTAGAGTTGATCCATGTGACTTACATATGTTGATCTATGTGTTGGTCCATGTGGCTTACTTATGTGTAGGTCCATGTGACTTACCTATCTTGCGCTATGCAAAACTTTTCTCCAAGCCAGTAACCATACAAAACTTAAGAATTAATTTGGTTAATTATGTATATGGATTTAAAACCATTATCCAAACTATTTATTTATATTCCAAAATTCCCTTAGAAAATAAATGATTATACCTCCAATATCTACTATATCGTATGAGTAATTGTCTCTCTTACACCTCTAACCAAACTTCTTGTAAGGCTCTAACGAGTCTTGAGCTTCAAGTTCCCTTACAATGCCTCTAGATATTCACTAGAAAATCTAAGGATTTAAGAGAACTTATTTGGTCTTCTTCTATCCAGCGCTCATTAAATTTGCTCCGAGATTATCAAAGTTATGTTGTAAGTGTGGTATTTAGTTGCACGAATATGCCGAAAAGAAAACCGAGTGTCTGTCCAGCTGCCAATGAGATTCAACAACCATTATTTTGCGTTGTTCCATGTCTTAGAACCATATTTTAGCGAACAAATTTAATTCTTATTTCACAGGAACATGTGGTAGCGTACGAAAGCGATCCAATTTTGGAACGCATGTGAAGCCCTGCAATCGTTATTTATTGGGTGAAATAATAAATTTTCATTTTCATTTCACATAAACATGTGGTATCGGAGGAAAGGGATCCAATTTTGGAACGCATGTGATGTCCTGCAAACATTTTTGACAACATTGTATGAGGTTTTGTGATAGTGCGTTGAACGCTTCACGATTTTAAAGTAAATGTCTAGTGGATGGTGTCATCTTTGGAAAATCTCTATAACCCATTTTCAGTACAAGACAAACAAATTCCCATCTGTGTTGAATCTACCTCATTCTCCTAACACTCCAGTCTTGGCCAAAATACAAAGAAGAACAACATACCCACGTGCTCCATCTCATATAGATGACGAACATTTTTTCATTTTTTCCCTTTTTTCCCTCTCGATTGCTTTCTCGTAGCCTGAAATTCAACGATCGCCTCCCTTATTATCGCCTCCTCTCACGCTTTAACTTCATCAATTACAATTACTGCCCAAGTCTCCCTAATCTCTGCTGATCTTTTGACTTTCCAGCACTCACGATTATTTCTTCACTCAGTTAATTTGACAACTCCCAACGAATATAACGATCTCTTTTTTTCGGTTTTTCATTTTAGCCGTCATTGCAATCTAATCCATCATGCCGTTCCGTCAATAAAAAAGGATGGGTGGGCCTTCTGCCGGGCCGAAATGATTTTAATAAAAGAATATGCAGCAGCAAAAACAAATCAGTTGACAGTTGATTTAAATTTAAAAACTGCACCGACCAATTCGCTACAGTTCTGAAGCTCCTATAAATATGCGCTACTCTCCCAATATCTTAACGTGCATTGCAGTAGACGCTTTGAGCCCAGCGTAGTATAAGCTTAAAAAACGAGCAAGATGACGCTCTCTTTGGCTTATGAGGTAGCTTGCATAATGCTTATATGCTCTGAAATCGCTCTTGGTGTCAATCTCAATAAACATGAGTTAGCAGAAGGAGGTGATTGGCAGCCAGCCACCGCTACTTGGTATGGCAGTCCAAATGGAGATGGAAGTGAGGGTAAGGGCACTGTTAAGTCCTTTATTTAGGCTGATCAT
>JASDQU010240990.1:38790-53890 GCA_032191745.1 Picea mariana
CATTGTCTTCATTATTGAGAGGCTCCAATGGATAATTTAAGTCTAGAATTACAAGAACCTCCCTTCTAGGTGAGCCTCCATCCATCATAATGGAATCATATTTCCCCTTATCCAAATCCCCCTAAGCAGATTGCAATTGCATTTCATCCAATTGACTCTGTTAAGAGTCGACCTGGTCCTAAATCAGACCCACCAAGTCTCGATGTTGAACCAAGGTGTCCAGAACAAAGGAAATTGTAAATTTTAGAGCATTAACTGAAATAACCACACACTGATGTTCCAGAAACTCATCTTCCATTTCCACGCCTTGATGTCTATCGCTCAACCCATTTTCCATGAGGGCCCTCTTTCCTGAATCCAATGGCGCTCTAATGGATGAGCTACAATGGTTCGAAAACAAAGTCCCATGTCCCACAAGAAGTACAGGCTTAATAACAGTCCCTCCATTCCCATAATAAAACCCAAGATGGACGCAAGAAACATCAGAGATAGCAAAGAGAAAGATGAAAGAACGACATGTGCTCTTTCCCTTAATGAATCCAAAGAACATTGGAATTTATAGGATTGCATTCTCTAATTTAATATCATGCCACCCATGCCTTAATAAAATAGTGCATGCATCTCTTACCTTGAATTCACTGTCCAAACTTTCACCCATTAAGTTGCCAGGCGAATTTGCAAACCAGCTGATGACATCCACAGTATCTGCCATCTTGAACTATACTTCATCCTAGCTTCCATTCTCAACAATAATGGAAATATTCCAATCCATTTTCTTGTCCTTTGAGCTCAAAATGAAAATGTCCCGGTCTCGTACCATCTCCATGTCACTCCACCAGCACCCACGAGCCAAACTGCATTTCCCACCCATATAACTAATTACTTTTCACCCCCCGTAATCTAGGATAAGATGTAGCAATAAATCCACAAATGTCCCTCCACGCACATGCATGCATGTGATAGGAAATGCCAAGCAGGCTCAACAGGCCCCATCCCAACCCCGAAGTCTAAACATTAGGGAGGAGGCTAAAGTTTCCACCCCACATATTCCTAGAGAACTAGGGGCTATGAAAATGGCTATGTCAGCCATTTCATTTGCTTCTTTGTTATTTTCTCAAAGGATGTGGAAGAACTGAATGGTAAGATAGGATAAATTAAACCTGATATGCTCAATAAGAACCTTCAAAACAACATCCTGTGGGGCAGAACATGTTACAAAATATCTTATGGTGTTTTTGGAATCATCTTATGGTGTTACAAAATATCTTATGGTGTTTTTTGGAATGGTGTTTATGTTACAATATTCAATTGAGAAATGTGTCTTTGTTAGGCTAGTTGAGTCCCTTGATAGATTGCATAATCTTTAACCTTGTTATTCCTGGTGACCCTAAGGTTCCAATAAAAGTCTGCTAATTCTTGAATTCCTCTAGGGTCATAGAGCACCCCTCCTGCACCTGCCTCCCCTTTTATAAACTTACTTTTGCAATATGAAATTCTTGCTCATTTTTTTTGCTCGATATTTCAATGCATCAATGATAAAAGAGTTTTTTTTTGGCTCACAATGCAACTTACAAACTTAAGTGCATTGGTGTGATCTATTGACTTAAACACATCGAATACATGGTTTACAATAAAAAAGAGAAGTGCAAACCTATGCAATTATAACTTTAAGAAGGTTTTCCTTTATAGATGTTTTTGCAAAGGTTTATTGTTTGTGTGTATTATAATTTACGACATCCATGTGTTTAGTCTATACATACACACTAGTGTGTTATATATGAATTAGGTGCATCACTTACTTAGAAGAAGACCTCATGTGTGAAGTTATAATGTTACATGTTTCCCAAACTTTTTGTTAAGAACTACACTCTAGTCTCTTGTTAATAACTGTTGTTGTTGATGACTCCCTTGTCAACCATGTACCTTGTAGATCATCTTCTTTGTCGATAGTTGATCCATATTAGATTGAGAATTAAATGAAGGAACAAATGATATAGCTAAGAAAACACAATATACAATATTTAAAGAAGAGTATTATAGAGAAAACTAAATTCTATTAATGAATCAAATGATGAAAAACACTACAATGCTCTACATAGCAATACAAAGTGGCTAGAATGGTGGTCACTTATCTCCGAAGAGATGTAGTGGCTATGCTCATGCACAAAAAGCCCATAACAAGAGGTTTAAACTACCTTTTATCATAATACCAAAATCCATAAGAGGAAAACCCCTTAACCATGGAAGCTTATGTGGTGAAAGGAATGTGGACCCCAAGGAGCCTAGTTGGTACTTCAACTTCTCAGGGCCATAACTTTTCCATATGAATTTCGATTTTGGCATTCTTTGAACCATTACAAATCTTAGTCTCATCATATCCAATTATTTAATAGAACTAACCTTCATAGACCAATAAGCCATCAAAATCACTTAAAACTCATGGGGAAGGACTTAAAAATGCATCATGTGTCCACGACATACAAAACTATTAAAAATATATCAAGGTTTGGGACTATTTTTGAGATAGTGCACTACAAGGAAAGCACCTTCTCGCGAAGGTTTTTGTAGAACCTCCCCAATTTGTTTCTCTTGTTTGTTTATAATAGAGGTTTCCAGTAGGAGGTATTAGGCCATCAACTTTGGGTAGCGAATCAATAATATAATGGGACCGTGTGACACGTCTAGAGTTCACCTTCAACCATTTATACTTTCGATAGAGACACACTACTAGGTTGTCATAAAAGAGATCCAATTCACAGTGAAGTATCATTGGCCAAGGATGGTTGTTGAAAGATGGCATGTTACAATTGGTGAGATAAAGTGGATCTCCATTTTTGCCTACCATCTACTTATGGTATCTTGTTTATGATAAGATCTTGTAACCGTTTTTCACTGATGGAATATCATGCATATTCGAAGTCAATCCTGAATTAGGATTCTACAAAATTCAATGCATAATTATTCAAATGCATGTGCAAAGGCATCATAAATTTAATCAAATAATCCAAATATAAATAAAATATGGATATACTGAAAATTCCAAGGGGAACTTAATGCATTGGGAATGATATGGAATGAGTTGGAATAAGAAGAATTAGCCATTTGATATAACCCCCCCTTTTCTCTCGTATTTGAGCGAAAATCATAATCAATAACATGTCTGCATTCTTAACAGAAAGTTTGGGAAACATGTAACATTATAACTTCACATATGAGGTCTTCTTCTAAGTAAGTGATGCACCTAATTCATATATAACACACTAGTGTGTATCTATAGACTAAACACATGGATGTCGTAAATTATGATACACACCAACAATAAACCTAGAAGGGAGGTTCTTGTAATTCTAGATTTAAATGCTCTAGTGGAGCCTCTCGATAATGAAGACAATGGATTCGAAGAGGTTCAGAATGATCCCAATTTTAAAGACTAGCTATGTTTTGTTTTTTTGTATGTATAAATGGTATTTATTACCATATTTGTTCAGTTCAATTATGAAGCAATTTTAGATTTTGGAGATACAACGGATATAAGATAGGCACATGGATGCTTGTTATGATGGAAACACTAGAATTTTGTGTTGTTATATGGTTTTTCTTTTTGTACTTTGCGGGTTGCGCCCTTTTAATGAATAAAAATCCCCCAGTCTTTGTGTAAACAAAAGTAAGTTTAAAAATAAAACCCTAGTCCATATTCCATTCTTCTGCTAAAAGTTAAAGGGGAGACTTGTGTAAGAGACATCTACCAGGGAAGACTTTGGAGTGGACAAATCTTTTTGAAGAGATGAATTTTTAAGGGATCATCATAGGTCACATAAAATATGCATAGGAGACATTTAAGGTATGTAACTTCATTCTAATAATCTCAAATTCACCCTTAATCGATTAAAAAAATTCATAAATATTTTATTTATTTTTAGTAGTATTTGTAACACATTTTCAGGAAAACAAAAGGGTTTTAAAATTACCTTCATCTCTTCAAACCCTAGTTTTCTTGTTGCCTCTTTTTTTCTTTTATGTTGCTACAAACTATAGCATTGGGGGTTTATTCTCTCTACTATTTGACAATGAGATTTTTTTACGTTAGTTGATATTTACCAGCTTTGTGTATTTGTATATGGGGCTTTGGATATGTGTTGGATTGGGAACACTCATTAAATTAGATCCCAAACCTTCTTGTTTTCATTAAATAAAACGTTTTGTGGTTTGTGGTGCACACTTTATAGAAACAATTCACTAGTGTATTTTTATTTTATTTAAAACACATTGTTTAGCACGACCTATTAAATATATCGACTTTAGTGGTGTGCAATATACATGAAAGACACACCCCGGATGGGGTGACACGTAGCACAGCACCGCCACCTAGTATAGCACCTGGCCTCGGTTTAAATGCGGCAAGCCACTCCCCATCTATTCAACATTAACGATGGGAGCAGGCCATTACAGCCGAGCTACAGGTGAGTGAATTCTCCCTCAAGGGAAAGGGTCGGCCCTGCAATCATTTAGTATGGCAGAGTTATTGTGATGCCATGTGCAATCGTCCCAAGATTGTGAAAGTGAAGAGGCATGGTTACATTTGGCTCATTCTTGCTCTGCAATCTTCCGTCGTTTGTGAGATCTGGTGCGTTTTTCTCTGCATCCTTCCATCTTTTCTGAGCCTTGGTGCGTTTGATACCCACTCCTTCTCCACGATGCCAAGAGAGAGAGGCAAACCTTGTCAGGGGTCAGCTTGGTACACCCACGCCGCTCAACGCCAGGGGAGACAGCATATGGAAAGAGCACTCTCGCTGGCCAACTCCATTCTTCGTCAGAGAGCAAAGGTAGCCTGTCTCGCACTCCAAGCTTATGCAATTGAGACTGCGATGGAGGAGTGCACTCAGACTCTCACTCTCAGATAATTGGCATCCCATAGGCACTACGCAAGAAGAAAATCCTCCAACGACACCTGAAACTCAAGCTAGAAGTAGCCTGAAGGGGAGGCTTGATGAGGATTTCCCAACCTGTTATGTCAAGGAAGTACCATGCACGGAAAACACTCAATTGGCCCTGGAACCTCAGGCAAGAGACAACACAAGAGAGAGGCTCTGTGAGGAATTCCCAATGTGTTATGTCGAGGAAGTGCCTTACATGGATGTGGTCTCGTAGGGGACCTGTGCAGTAATGGTGCACCATACAAACATCGCAGCCATGGACACGGGTGACGGCAGCGCAAACGCAGAGGCAGTTATTCTAGGCGAGGCAGACATAAAGGAAATGAAGGTAACTCCGGACGAGGGAGACAAAACCTCGATGCCAACTCCTAACTGAACCGTGCATGTACATTCTAGTTCCCAGCCACCCTTCCTCAACACGACACACTTGGATCTAGTGTTTGAACTACAAGGACAAATGGAAGACTAGGATCATAGAGCCCTCCTAATGGGACAACGTTTGGATATGCTTTTGGACACTTACTCCAATGCCCCGACAAATCAAAAATGCCCAACGTGTGCCCAGCCATTTGTCATCCAGTCCAGAGCAGCGCGACAGGAGGACGAGGAAGACAGGTCACCGGGTATTTGATCTTGTCAATTTCAGTCTGATTTTCTCTTGTACTTCCAGCCATGTTGGGGCTACTTTTTGTTTTAATTCTTGTTGTTCAGAGTCTATTCGATGCATGGCCATCTTTCCTGGTTTCCTTCGGGTAGGACAGATGGCGAAACAATCTTTTGTCTTTTTGTCCAGACAAAACATATGCGCCCCAAGTTGTGTTGATTTCTGGTAAAACGGTGACACACTTGGCGGCTGCAGCACAGCTATATCTCTCTGTATCTTTTTGTTAATTTAATATAGCAGGAAACACCCCCTTTTTTACTTATATATATATATATATATATATATATATATATATATATATATACATGAAAGACACACTGGTGTGAAATATTGTATTAAGCACACCATTTTGGTGATGTTTGCTATTAAAATCTATTATCGATTTTATTGGTGCGCAATGTACAATAACTACACACTTGTGTGAGGGTTTTCATAGGTAATAGAGCTATGTTTTTTTGCAGGTTGGTAATTTGTGGTGGTGAGACTTGATCTATGGTGATAAAAGTTGGATTTTTTCACCACCAATGGAGGAAGAGGTGATGGAATTTTTGGATGAATTGCCTAAAGGCCAAGAATTGTAGTCTAGCCAGGTAATTATTCCATCATGAGCCATATCAAATCCAAAATGTGCACTCCACTTGAGATTTATTCCACTAGAAGAGGAGATCATAGTAGTAATCGGAGAAGTGGGAAAAGGATAATTGGGTAATTTCAATCAAGATGATGCATTTTCACGAGTGGGGGTTCATCAATACAAGGAAGGGTTTTCACCTGCGATGTACATATAGTCAGATCCAATAGATATTAGGACTTTAGTTCAAATCCCGAGACTAGATAGGGGTTTACTATTATCACATGTTGTCTCTGCTAATGCATTTCCTTCAAATTTGACCAATAGATCTTTGGATATGTCCTTCTATGGAAAAGTTGGAAACAATGGTTGAGCTATAGAACCAAGGTTATTTGAAGAAATCTTGAACTACAAACTTCTGAGTGGTTCTTCAAACCCTGGAACAAGAGGATTAGGATTATAGAACCAAAATATTGTGAGGAAGCAAAAATGATGTAAATGCATAAAGAAGATGCAGAAACCATTTAACTTGCTACTGGGGAAAAAGACAAAGTTAAATGAAATCTTGGAAATGGTGGACTTGGCTCGTGTTGGATAATTCATGGGTAGAAGATTGAATAGAGATACTTTAAAGGAATGAATGAAGGTAAATTTCAAACTTATAGTAGTTTTCTCCCCTCAAATTTTAAATACAGTAAAAGGTTGGATGGTCTAGATATCTAGGTCCATGGGCAAAGTTAACAAAATCTTCCAAAACAAGTGGAAGTGGGGGACCTAACCCCTATTCCTAAAAAAATGGCATTGGGACTTTGATGCAGGAACAACTTACCTGGACTTTCTCCTAATTTGGGGAACATTTCCAGGGCTCCCACTAGTTTTGTGGTCGGAAATTTTTTTTGAGGAAATTGGGAATGCCCTTGGCATGTTTTATGAGGATGATATGTCTTATTGTGACTTTGGGTGTAATATACCTAAGGCCAAACCCAATTGCAAATGTAAATACAAATGTACATAAGATGGTGAGCTGATTTGATATCATTTTGGTATGCACATTCCATGGTGTAGCATGCGCAGGTACTGCGCAGTAAAATGAGGAAGTTTGCACATTCTGGGATACCGCACGCAGCATCTTAAGTGCGCGCAATGTAGAGGCCAGGAAGCCTTGTGTATCTGATATTTTTTATAGGATGGTGAGATAGTATTATAAGCTAGGATGTTTATATTTTGATTAGTCTGGAGAGCCTAGATGTTAAAGGCTAGTGCGCCTATTTTTGTACATATCTCATAATTAATATAAAATACATCGTTGCGTGCAGGCTGACCACGATAAAAGAGATGGGGGACTAAACTTCACTAGTTAGGGAAAGGGAAGGGGCTAAGTTAAGGAATATTAATTAATATTTCTTAAATCATAAAGTATGGATAATTATGTTATCCTAAGTTTTAAGTTGGGGCCAAGTGGACCAAAGTAGCTTCCAACATGACAAGTGTCAAGTTGGGGGCATGCATACATATTGTTGGACTTAGTTCATTTTGGGGAATCCCCTTCATTTGCACGATCATCTTTTCCCTAATTCATCCACCACTGAGATATACAATCAATCATCCATGAATATTGGTAGCCATTTAACTATCTTTTCTATCTTCATGACTTTACCTGAACTTGTATCGAGAGCCTTCTATTGGGTAACTATTAGCTTGGGAGCGGGATTGAAGAAGCGGGTTGTCAAGCCCATGTGATATTGAAGAGGCGGGTTGTCAGGCCCGTGAGCAATTCTCTGGGAGAGAGAATTGTTAGGGATTGATTTCCCGAAGGTGTTGAACTACAGCTGCCGGGCTCTGAGACTTCCTATCTGGCATGTTGTTGAAGCCCTCGAAGGGAAGTGGGGTAGCCGAGGGACTGTTGAGCAGAGAAGGGCACACCTCCTTGGGTGGGACAGGCATGTGGGGAATGAGGGATTGTAGGTTGTTAGTTGAGTGAGCACCTGAGACAGAGTCTTTCCTGTTGTTCATGAGCCTTTAGCCTAGTTAGGAACCCTTTACCCGGGTGCAGTTTAGTCCCAGCTCGAGGGTGACTCACTGTTGAGAGTGATGAATAGTGTGGTCTAAGGCTAGGAGGGTCGTGGAAGGTCTGCACGCAGTTGGTGATATTCTCACAATGATAAGTGTCAATTGTGTGATTAATTTACATGTTGCATTGTTATTCATGTGTTATTTTTATGGGTTTATCCTATGCATGATTATAGTTGTCTGTATGCTTATGGGTATTGCATGTATATGTTACTACTTTTCAGTGTGAATCCATGCATTTACATAGCGTATTTGTTTGTTAACGTTTTATATATATTAATCTTTTGCAATAATTATGTGTGTGCATATGTTTTAATTGCATGAAGTTAGAAAATTATATGGGACACAACTTAGTTAGGGTGCTAAGTATGTTACAGTATGTTCCGCAAAGAGAACGGATGTGTTCTCCAGTGTAGCGTGGACCGGCATGAATGGTCGGGGACATTACAAATTGGTATCTGAGCATGAAAAAGTGTTCAGTAGTAGCATGGTCTGGCCTGTTTGAAGGCTGGGAACGTTACAAAGAAAGTTTCAGAGCTAAGTAAAGCGTCTGAGGAGTGGCTCACCCCCGGCCTGTGTGAGGCCGAGGATGTCACAAATTGGTATCAGAGATTTAGTTTTCAACACTGAGCCTGAATGGGCCAAGTAAGTTGATTTGAAGCAAAATGTCACAGAGGATTTAATTCGAAGTGGCCAAATTTCAGTTGTGGAGTGTCCATGGAAAAAAGTAGCAGCAACTGAGCGGAAATGGGGAAAATCCCCAATTTATGTGGATGGATTCATGAGAAAATGGAGAAATTTAGCCAAGTGATGAGATATTACTGATTTAATATATGTCCTAGAAAATTCAAACCTGAAATTGGTCGAATTTGAAGTTACAGTGAAGCCATGACAGATGGAGCGAAAAAAGGTTAGTGTGCAGCTACCGCGTGGAAAATGTTAGCGTGCAGGTACTGCGCGGAAAAGTTACCATGCTGGAGCGCGCGGTAAATTGTGGCGACGCGCAGAAGAATATGGTGTGCAGGTGCACGCACTAAATTTGGCATTGCACGGAGTGCACAAGTATAAGAAGGTGCACACGGTGTACACACACAATAAGGGCATGCATGGTGTATGCAGTATTGGCAGAGCACAGTGGAGTTTGGTTGGCGCATGCGCAATATGGGTATATGTTGTCGCACGATAGTTTAGTATGTGCGCACAGAGTATTGATGCGCGGTGGGGGCATATTGAACTTTTGCATGATGCAATGCATAGAGTGAAATGCATGTGGAATATCAGTGCACGATACAAAAACTGCGTGCAGCGGGTAATAGTGCAAGAACCAAAATAGTGCGCGGTAGTTATTGGCGCATGACACAAAGGTGTGTGCATGTTATTGGCACGAAAAAGAAGTGATACACAGTGGTTGTAAAGTGCACGAAGAATGATTTAACTTTGATGTTGCAGCACATGGAAAATACAGGAGCACAGATTGAAATTTGTGTGTGCAAAGTTGTTTGAAGGGGGAAGAACAACAGAAATAGTGAAGGGTGAACTAGCTCCATGAAGCCATAACTTTCTGCTCAAGACTCAGAATTGAGCATGTGAGCAGGCATTGGAAAGGTCTTGGACAATGGAATATAATTATCCACCCAAAAAATTGATTGGGAATTCAATGTTTTAGGAAATCATAAGAGAGGCTTTTGATAAATTATTGAACCAAAATGGTTCATATTTTTCATAAAATTATTGAAACAGTCAGTCTGACAAGTTTTGTTGGCTGTACATTTTACAGAGTTAACAAAAACTAGATCATATCAAGATCAATTTAGAGTCCAGAGTAATGGAAGAGGCACCAGGGAATTTCAGCCAGGAAGATGAAGTCAAAGGGATGGATGTCCATTTGAGCATGGAAGGAACCAACTCCAATGGACATGGTGAAGAAAGGGATGAAAACATAAATATGGCAGAGACCATTAAAAATTTACAAAAGGATGTTCAAATCCATAAAGTTGATAATGAAAGGCTTATGAGAGCCAAGGAGCAGCAGGATGACTTCAACATGAAGTTATTAGAGAGCTTGAACAGAATAGAAAAGAAATTGGATAAGGAGAGTGGCTTGAGCAAATCAGGAAGTCACAAGTCTCATGAAGAGAGAAGAAAAACAAGAAGTGTTAGCAGGCATCACCACCACTCCCCAAGGAATTCCAATAAGAGATCACACGGCAGCTCAAGTCCATCCCCTGTCAGAAAGTACGAGAGGTCTGGGGTGGATGAATTGCGAGGAGAAATGAACAAAATAAAACCTCCTACATTTGATGATGAGCACAAGAAGGATGAAGATGTTGAGACATGGTTGTTGGGCATGAGAAAGTATTTTCAATTGCATAATTATTCCTCTCATGCAGAGGGTAGAATTTCCATCTATCAACTCAAAGGAAAAGCATCCATGTGGTGGGATCAGCTTGTGCAGGTGCAACACATCAAAGAGAAAAGTGTTACTTGGATAAGATTCAAGAAGTATTTTGAGAAGAAATACTTGACTAAGAGATACTATGAGAAGAAAATGAAAGAGTTCTTTGAACTCAAGCTTGGGAGGATGACAATTGAGGAATATGAGAGAAGGTTTCTAGAACTGTTGAAGTGTGTCTCTTTCATCAAGGATGAGACAGTCAAAATTCAAAGGTATTTGAGTGGATTGTCATCATTCATCAATGAAAAAATACAATATGATGATCCCAAGACATTGGAGGAGACCATAAGGCGAGCTAAATGCCTATATGATCAACAAAAATCAAGGCCAACATTCCAAAAAGCTTGGGAATACAAAAAGAAATTCAAGATGGATCAAAGGAAGAAGGGGTCTAAGCCACCATTCTTCAAAAATAGTCCATGGGGAAAACAAACTCCTAAGGAACCCAGAATGATGGAAATAGGAAGTCAAAGGCCAAGGCAACCACCTATTCAATGTTGGGGTTGTAAAGGGGATCACATGTTCAGAGATTGTCCTCACAGAGGTGAAAAGGGGAGGATTGTTCCTAATGTACAACAAGTTGAAATAGTGGAGGACATGGGAAGAAAGATACTCGGGATCTTTGCAGCCTTGGACAACAAGCAAGCAGAATATCAGTCACATATGATTGAAGTGTAAGGTATGATCAACAACCAAACCATTGCTATTTTAATTGATTCAGGAGCTATTCATAGTTATATAGATTCTAAGGTGGTGGAAAGTTTGCATTTTCCAAGAAGCAAGCATGGGAAATCTTGGTTGGTGCAGCTGGCGATAGGGGCAAAAAGAAAAGTTAATGAGATGGTTAAGTCATGTCTTATTGACATGAATGGACTGAACACCCAGGCAGATTTGAACATCTTGCCTTTAGGTTCCTATGAATATCTAATTGGGATGGATTGGTTGGACCAACAGCATGCCATCCTGGACTTCCATAACAAAGCATTTGCTTGCTTGGATGAGGAAGGGAAACTAAGGAAAGTGCAGGGAATTCCCAGGGCAGTAGCCATCAGAGAGATTTCAGCATTGCAGCTGAAGAAATGTTACAGAAAATGGTGTCAAATAATTGCAACTCATTTGGCGGAGACACCTAGAGATAAGGTGCCAAAATTGGAAGATTATATAGTCTTGGAAAATTTTGAAGATGTGTTAAATGAGGTACCGGGACTACCCCCAAGGAGGGACATTGATTTCTCTATAAATCTAATGCCTGGAGTAGCTCTAGTATCAAAGACTCCTTACAGAATGAGTACACTAGAGCTGAAGGAGTTGCAAATGCAACTTGAAGAGCTTCTGAAGAAGGGGTATATACGCCTAAGTGTGTCACCTTGGGGTGCCCCAGTCTTGTTTGTGAAGAAAAAAGATGGAACATTAAGATTGTGCATTGATTTCAGACAGTTGAATAAAGTGACTGTAAAGAACAAGTATCCTCTACCAAGGATTGATGATCTTTTTGATCAATTGAAGGATGCAAAGATCTTTTCAAAGATAGATCTCAGGTCAGGATACCATCAAGTAAGGATTAAAGAGGAAGATATCAGCAAGACCGCTTTTAGGACAAGGTATGGTCATTATGAGTTCAGAGTGGTGCCATTTGGGTTGTCAAATGCACCAGTTGTTTTCATGTGCTTAATGAATGGTGTTTTCCGAGAATATTTAGACAAGTTTGTCATTGTCTTTTTGGATGACATTCTCATATATCCCAAGTCAGAAGAAGAGCATGAAAATCATTTGAGGATGGTTTTGCAAGTATTAAGGGAGCATCAATTTTATGCCAAATTAAGCAAGTGCTCATTTGACCAGAAGCAAATTCACTATTTGGGGCACATCATTTCAAAGGATGGGATAGCAGTGGACCTTGAGAAGATAGAAGCCATTAGAGAATGGCCAATGCCAAAGAATGTGACAGAGGTGAGATCATTCATGGGCCTTTCAGGATACTATAGGAAATTTATAGAAGGATTTTCAAAGATTGCACACCCAATCACTTCATTGCAAAGAAAGGGTGTGAAGTTTCAGTGAACAGTGAATTGTGAAAAGAGTTTCCAACACTTGAAATAATTATTAACAAGTGCTCCAATATTAAGGATAGCAAACCCAAATGAAGACTTCATTGTATGCACAGATGCATGTAAAGAGGGACTTGGTGGAGTCCTCGGTCAAAATGGGTTTGTTATATGTTATGAGTCAAGGAAGTTAAAGGAGCATGAAAGAAACTACGCCACTCATGATTTGGAGTTGGCAGCCATAGTACATGCCTTGAATAAATGGAGACACTACCTCATGGGGAAAAGGTTTGAGATGAGGACAGACTACAATGGTCTGAAATATTTGTTTGATCATCCAACTTTAAATGCTAGGCAAAGCAGATGGTTAGAATTTCTAAGTGAATATGACTTTGGTATAAAGCATATCAAGGGGAAAGAGAACAAAGTAGCCGATGCACTCAGCAGAAGAGTGCATGAAATGCATGCTACAACCATTAGCATGTATCAATCAAATTTGAAACACAGAATTATAGAGACTGCCAAATCAGATTTACAATACAAGGATTTAGTGGCAAAATTACAGCAAGGTAACTTGTAGAAGAAAATTGAAGAATACAAGATGGATGAGGATGAAATTTTCATATACAGGGGCAGAATTTGTGTACCAAATTCTTAGGAATTGAAATATCTGATACTTAGGGAAATGCATAATCTGCCTTACGCTGAGCACCTAGGATATCAGAAAACTATTGCAGCTATCAAGAGCCAATATTATTGGCCAGGCATGAAGAAAGAGGTTGTTGTTTTTATTGCCAGATGTTTGGAATGTCAAAAAGTAAAGGCTGAGCATAGACACCCAGCTGGTTTGCTATAGCCATTACCCATTTCTGAGTGGAAATGGGAATTTGTAACCATGGATTTCATTACCAAACTACCCAGAATGAACAAGCACCGTGATGAACAAGTTGTCCATTTTATTTCGGTTAAGCTCACTCACAAGGCAGCGGACATTGTTGATGTTTATATGAGGGAGATTGCTAGGTTACATGGCATACCCAAGACAATTGTGTCTAACAGAGATCCAAAATTTACCTCAAAATTTTGGAAGGGATTATTTAATGTATTTGGAACAAATTTGAATTTTGGTACAGCTTATCATCCAGAAACATATGGACAAACAGAGAGGGTGAATCAAGTGATTAAGGATATGTTGAAGATGTATGTGATGGATAAACCATCAAAATGGGAAGACTACCTACACTTGGTAGAGTTCGCTTATAACAATGGGTACCAAGCATCCCTAAAGATGAGCCCATTTGAGGTACTTTATGGCAGAAAGTGCAACACACCGGTAAGCTAGGATAACCCAGCAGATAGAGCAATGGTTGGGCCAGAATTGCTCAAAGAAATGGAAGAGAAAATGTTGAAAATAAAACAAAATTTAAATGCTGCCCAAGACAGGCAGAAAAGCTATGCTGACAAGGACAGAACTCACAGGGAATTTAAAGTGGGGGACCATGTATTCTTGAAAGTGAAAGCGAACAAAAGTTCCTTAAAGTTGGGAAATTGTTCAAAGTTGGCAACTCGCTATTGTGGGCTGTTTGAAATCCTAGAGAGGATTGGTCCAGTAGCTTATATGATTGCATTGCCTACATCTATGTATGTTCATAATGTATTCCATGTATCCTTGCTAAAGAAATATATACCTAATGCTAATCATGTTATTGATTGGAATGTGATTCAAGTGGAGCAAGGAGGCGATTTTCAAGTGCGTTCGATGCACATTCTGGACCGGAAAATCAAACAGCTCCAGAATCGAGCCATAGAGCTTGTAAAGGTCCAATGGACCTGGTAAGGTCCTGAGGATGCTACTTGGGAGCATGAGGGTGCAATGTGAGCAAAATTCTCGCATCTATTTTAGGCGCTTGAAATTTAGTTGTACATGGGTACATGATGCACTAAGGACAGTGCATAAATAAGGGGAGGGGATTGTAATATTCCTAAGGCCGAACCCAATTGCAAATGTAAATACAAATGTACATAAGCTGGTGAGTTGATTTGATATCATTTTGGTATGCACATTCCATGGTGTAGCGCGCGCAGGTACTGTGCAGTAAAATGAGGAAGTGTGCACATTGCGGGATACCGCACGCAGCATCTTAAGTGTGTGCAATGTAGAGGCCAGGATGCCTTGTGTATCTAATATGTTTTATAGGCTGGTGAGCCAGTATTATAAGCTAATATGCTTATATTTTGATTAGTCTGGAGAGCCTAGATGTTAAAGGCCAGTGCACCTATTTTTGTACATATCTCATAATTAATATAAAATACATCGTTGCGCGCAGACCGACCACGATAAAAGAGATGGGGGACTAAACT
>JASDQU010240990.1:88243-111553 GCA_032191745.1 Picea mariana
CATATTCATAATATCACCACAACAAACCAACACCATTGTACTAATCATCGATGAGGCCTAAAACATCATATAAGAAAGCACAAAAATCACTGGTACTGTAGTATGAGGCACACATTTTTTTTTTATTATCATTACCATTACCAATCGGTCCCCATTCTTCACAAGCTTCTGATGGAGGATATGTATGTTGAAAAATATATTGTGATATGGTAGTATGAGGACTTCCAATCCACTACGACCTTTCTATTTCTTTGTTTGCAAATGTTGATTTTTCCATATCTTATTCAACATCAAGGAACTTTCTCAGAGAGAGTCACCATCCCTCATCTATTGTAACTTATATACTTCCATCAACATTTCTTATTGTTTCTAAGGTAATCAAATGGAATGGAAACTCGTGAATTACAGCCTTGGCTCCCAGGATCATAGGAGTGCATGCAGATTGAACCTTTCCACTTCTGACACTAATTACAAAGAGAATGGAGTCATACTACTTCACCTCTTCAATACCATCCCTACTCCACTTGGAATTAAACTCATAAGTTACTATTATGATAATGTCTCCTCTCCTAATGAGCATCGATGCACAAGACTGTCATGATGACATATAAATCCCGCTACACAAGAAGACAGTCATTATCAGGTCCATATCATAGGGTTTACAATATTTTCAAGTAGCATGGAGAAGAACAAATTTATCTCACAATGAATAGTGAGAAAACCGAGGAGAGTTCACTAACTCACTGCAAGGATCATGTAAGTAGATGTATATTTGTGACATTTCTCATGAAGCACATTGAGCATCTAGAGGTAAAATTTGTGCCCTACTTCCTCGGACAATTCTTTAGAATTTTCTGGTAAATCCTATAGTTCTCATATCCATGCAATAACTCTCTATGAATTAACTTATCGAAAGTATGAAACCTATTTAGTTTATCATGTATGACTTATCTTGTTCATGCTCACAATATCCCTCAATTCGAGCTCAATGAATTCAAACATTTCTCTACAACAAGCTTGTGAAAATGTTATTGTTATCATCTTCAAATTCGACACTGGCCTAATTTTGTTCTATTCCACTCAAAGCTATCTACCATTTTCCTGGGTCGAAGCCCAATACCGCTCTTCATAATTCACACCCTCCTCCACTATTGGTTATTAATTATTGATTCTACTCTATCATCTGAGTTATTGACCCAGGTCTTTCGGGTTTCCAAAAAAATCCTCTAAAACTATTGGCCCTCCTGGTAAACCAGAAGGCAATGAAACAACATGCAGAATGTGCCACGGAGTCTCACCCGAGATAAATTTAATGGGTGGCTATAAGACTCATGTGTTTACAGCCAAGGATTGAGCACAAGATATGGGATATGCATTCTGGACCATTTTTTATAACTTGTGATTGCAACCTATTGTTAATCATGACTTATTCCCTCAATATCACAAAAGTAATTAAGCAAGAAATGTAACAACTCGTTCATTCATTAAGAATAACAAATAACTATTGAAAATATGGAAAAGATATGCATGCATTCATCCCATTACATAGATGCTACCATGGTTCACCCACTCCTAGGGCTATGTCCACAAAGATTTGTCTCTTGGCTCTTTTATTATGGTATTTCTACATATCCGGCGCCACGCACTTACAATTCTCCTCTGTAGGGTAAGATCTATATGAGGTGAACTAGATCACACCAGGCTCCTCAGCCTATGATCTAATCCTAAAATATTTCTTCTCTACTCCCCTCTAGCTCAAAAAATTACAAAATAGTACATAAAAACATTATAATTCGCATGGACTCCTGCATATCTATGATGTAACAATGTAAAACCCAACTAAAAAGAAGAAACCCCCCTATGATACCTACGTATCTATATTTATATATTTCAGGCTCTTCAGCCATTTGCAATATATTAATAAAACCCTAACCCTACCGATGTTAGGTCTTCCACCCATGCGTGTGTGCTATTCTTCCTTCTAGTTGTCACTTTCCTTGTGCACTCCTTCTTGCATTTGTGCATGCTATGTCTTCCTCCAACTGTTACTTCAGTTTTTGCACACTTTCTTTCCCCATGATCATCCTTCTTTCCACTTCGGCCTGCTACCAACAGGCCCCCAACACTGACATGTGGCTATCACGAGTCAGCTAATCCTTCTGAGCTTCTTCTATCTCCTTGGTGATCGTCTGGAAATTTTCCTTGAGCTCTGCTGTTTGTGTCAGTACCTATGCAGTCTTATCCTTGATTGTGTCCAATACCTGTATTGCCACTTCGTCTCTCAACAATACTGCAAATTTTTACTGGGTCTATGCTATCTGTGTCTTAGCTTCCTGTTCTTGTGCCAGTACTTCTACTACTTGCTTCTGTAATGGCTCCATTTGAGCTTGACGCTCCTATAATGTCTCCATTTGAGCCTGACACTCTTGTTTCTAGGTTTGCGTAGAGATTAGATCTACCTAAAATTTCTTAATCTCCTGCATCCCTTTGACACGTTCTGGGATTGGTATGGTCTTCTGATTCTTCTTGATCTCTTGGATCACTACATTGATCCTTTCCTCTTCCTTGTCCCACTGATGGACCTGTGGATCTTCCTCCAACCTTATCCAAAGTTGCGCTGCTTTATCGAATAAGTCAGCTTTTGTGATAACCTGTTGCTCCATCTCTTGTAGCTGCATTGTTGCTTCCTACTTCATTTTCTCCTTCACTTCCAGTGGAGTGGTGGGTATGATCCGCTCTCAGATATTCTCGATCTCCTTCTAATATTGCTCGATGGCCTGTGCAATATGATCAATCTTTTTTTCTACTGGAAGTTCGTTCCCTTGCACGGTGTTTGGAAGTTTCTCAAAAATTCCTCCTACTCTTCATTCCAGTTCATTCCTACGTTATTTTTCAACCCAAGTTTTCAGCTTGGCCTGCTCGCAAACGTTTTCTAGCACCTCCCGCTTCTTTGTTGCTTGTTGTAATTTGACTAATTTTCTGTGTGCGCAAGACTGTACCTCGTGGTCAGCGCTAACCTGCAACTTGTGTACTTCCCTTGATGGCATCCACGTCAAGACCAATTGGATGTGGTTTAAATCCTTCAAGGGTGTCTTCCCCATGATTTCATCCATGCGCAGCATGCTAGGTGTTATGTAGACCGTTGCATTTGCATGTGGTAATGAGTGGAATGGATCTCATTCTTATGCCTCCACTCTTTCGTCGGTTTTTGGTGTTGATAGCTCTATGCTCCTATTGTTGCCTGCTATTTGTACTTCCCCAAATTTCTTAAGGAACTATCCAATTTCTACCAGATCTTTTTGCAGTTTGTCCCTGTGATGTGTTTCATGGTCAAAGTCTTTGGCTAGACAATCCTCGACCATTCTAGTTATCATGTCCCCATCGTCCTTCGTAATCATGTATTCTGGTAGTGCTCGTTGTGAATTTGACTTCTTGCGCATGCCTCTTGCCTACGTGGCTGGTCTCTTATTTCCTCTTGGTTCCTATGTGTTGGGATTTGAGGCAGTCTCCTGTGCTCCCTCAATCTATTTCTGCTATTCCTTGGTCAGCTGTGTATTTTCCTTCTTCCCCTTCTGGGTTCCTGTCTTCTTTGGTCCTTCATCTATCTGTGTTGGCTTTCCTTGGCCTGTTCTTGATCACTTGGTCACTTGGATTTTCGGAGGCTACGTTTCCCCCTGCTCTGCCTGTCCTTCTATTGTCCGACACTTCTTGGGTGATGGTTGGAATCTTCCATTCATTGGGCCCGTCGCTGATGACCATATCGATATCACCCTCTGTAATGTAGTAGAACATCTATAGCCATTGTTTAGCCAGATCCTTCTGTGCCTGTATCCACATTGCTTGTCGTGTGGCCTGGAAATTGGTGATTTCCGCATATCGCATGACAACCTCATGTGTTATTCTCCACGATCGGTTGATGAATTCTTATATGTCTCATAGGTATGATTCAAATATGATCCCATTCTCTCTCTTATGCCTAGCATTTGGCTCTGCTTTTAGAAATAGATACCTCGCTCCCGCTGGCTATGGTATGGTACAAAAAACTACATAGCCTGGTTCTCTCCATCCCATGAAGGCTATTAAACTAATCAACCATGAGTAGTGGAACTCTGTGCCTAGGTATTGTGCATCCTTGAAGTCCTCTAGGAATAAGTTTAGTAAGTATGGCGCCCAACTCATTGAGGTGCCTTCTGCGCACTAGGCTGCAACTGCAATGACTTTAGCTAGTACTTCCTCCTTGTGGAATTTTCTTAGCAAATTGCAGGCTAAGATTTTTGCGCCCAATTATGTGGATGCATTTTTTATCCATTTGATGATGATGCCTTTCGTCCCCCTAGTGGTGCCATATTTCTTCTTCATTTCTTCCTTCATCGCTTTCTCCTTGTATTTTTCATCCAGAACCAACGCAAGATCCATACCACGAATTGGTAAGCCTGTTATTTGCGCAATAATCTCAACAGTTATGGGGACGAGTTTGTCCAGCCATATTTCCCCTCCATGTGTGACTGCTAACAGCTTCTTGATGCATGTTGTTGCATTCTGGCCTCTGCCAAAATGTGGTAGGTTCAGTAGACCTAAGATTCTTGTTTTCTCCAGCCTAGTTTCCCACTCGTATGGCTGGTTAATCGGTTATCCAAGCTGAGTTATGCCTATGGTTTGTATAAAGACACTTTGCACAAGTTCTAGGAACTTGGGTTCATCTTCTACATCATGGTATGAGTATTTGACCTTCTCTATGTGACCGAGTAGCTCTGGTCCTATCTATACCCCATCTGGTATGCGTGGTAAAACAATTTTTGCTGTTGATTTCTTGTGGGGTGAGCTTGGTATCTATATCTTGTCCTTCAACTATGGTGGATGGCTCGAAGTTCTATTGACTTCTAGTTGTCCCTCTGTATGAAATTCTAGCCAAGTCGAGACATCGTCTGCGGTCTCCCCTACTGGGTGTTCTGAGATGGTCGTTTGAGACTCATCTGGCTCCACTGCTGCTATTGGATTCAACACCATGCCATTATATTTCAGAGATGCTTCTGTATTCTTTGGTTTCACCTCCTTCTGAGTTGTTTCTTCCTGGATATGCGGTTCCTATGCCGCTATGGCCATATCTACATTGGCGGCCTCCACTAATGGTTGTTGGATTTCTTCCAGTATCGGTGTGGGTTGTACTCATATTCTCTCTGGGGATGGGATTTCATCGATATTGAAGACCTCTCGCGACTATTTTTCACCTTCTTCAGCCTATCCTTGTGACTTGGTTTGAACTCTGGTTTGTCTGGCGGTCTGACTTGCTTCTTCTTGCTTGGGAAGTGCCATGGTGGTGAGTATAAAATGGCTGCTAGACTCAAACGGTTTCTATGGTCTCCATGAACTCTCTATGTTTTCTTCCGCCTCTTTCATTCTCTATCTTCTCTATATTCATGAATAGACTATGGGCTTTTGTGTCCATGTGTTGTATGTATTTCCCATGAATCTTGTTGAGTACGCTTCCTTGGTTATGAGTTAAATGCACCTTAATTGCATATTTAATGCATCTTTGGCGGTTTTGTACTTACCATTACTCCTGTTGTCCCATGTTCTGTTGGTGAGATTAATGTTTCATCCCATCAGTTCTTGCCTCTCTTTAATTTTGCCTAGTGTCATCCTGTCATGCTTCTTTTTCTGCCTTTATTTTTCCCGCTTGTTTCCCTTTGTATGGAACTGTTGTTCTTGTCCTTTTTGCATTTGTGTTTCTAAATTCATGTGGCCTTTCTACTTCTGGTGTATTGCGCCCTTTTCAGTTTTGTTTCCTTTTTTATTTATTTTTAATTTTGTTTACTGTGCGGTGGGTGGTCAACTGTCCTTGTACATCTTTAGTCATCTCCCGTTGATCATTCCTCTGAGTTCTACGCTTTCTAAATTTATTAATTGTACAACGACTCCGTCTATGATAGATATTACTTCATATGGTCCTAACCAATGCATTCTAATCTTTCCTGGGTGTTGTAACGATTTGTTGTCATACATCAATACTAGATCTCCTTCCTTGAACATTTTCTTCTTGATGTGTATATTGTGCCAAGCTTTGTGTCTTACTTTCTGTACTTGTTGATGGAATCCTGCCAAGATTGGGTCATCCTCCATAGTAAATAACTAATTCATTCTCTCCTGCACTATGCCTCATTTTTTCATTTGTTTCATAGCTACTACGTGCAAGATGGGTACTAAAAATTCTAATGGTACTATTGCTTCTTGGCCATAAACTAGTTTAAATGGTGTGTGCCCTGTCAAATTTTTGCATGTAGTCATGTAGGCCCATAATACTGTTGGTACTTTGAGGTCCCAATCTTCTCTGTTGACATTACAAATCTTTGTCAGTGTGTTCTCCAGAATCATGTTGAAGGCTTCCACTGTGCCATTTTCTTGTGGATGATACGGTGTGCTCTTCTAATGATGGACTTCAAAATCTTCAATCATCATGCGGATGGTGTTGTTTATGAAGTGTGTTCCTTGGTCGCTCATCAAAACTCTTGGGCACCCAAATCGAGTGATTACTTGTTCAAACAAAAAGTGTGCTAATGTTTCTACACTGCAATCTTTTATTGGTGCATCTTCTTCCTATCTTGTTAAATATTTCGTTGCAGTGATAATGTACCTAGCCCCTGTTGTTTTTTCCGGTGGGTTGATTGGTCCCACAAAGTCTATTTCCCACTTTTCAAATGCCTGTAATGTTACTTGTGTTCATAATGTCATATCATCCCTTCTGTTGGGTTTGCCTATCCTTTGAAAAACATCGCATCTTTGACAGTACTCCTTCGAGTCTCTGTGATTCATTGGCCACCATAGTCCTGCTATTCCCTCATGGGATTATGCTAAGACTCTTGGTATTTCATGCTCTAACGTGTATCTTCGCAAGATGCTATCTATGCCCATTTTATATAATTGTCCGTCAATCAGTTGATAGTCGGTAGCACGGACTACCAAGTTTTTCTTCTGCACGGTGCTATAGTTTTGCGGCGGAGTACCTGTACTCAAGTACTGAATGATATCTGTGAAGAATTCATCAACAATATGTACTGAGAATAAATGTGCATCTGGAAAGTTATCTTCTAAATTTGTAGGTTCTTCTCCATTTGTGACCCTCAGCAAATGGTCAGGTCCTGCATTCAATTTCCCTATTTTGACTATTACTTCAAAGTCGAATTCTTGGAATAGTCATAACTATCAACAAATTATCCTCCCCAACACTGGGTTGTTGACGAGGTATTTCAGGGCTGAGTGATCTATGAACATTTTAAAGTGCTTTACCAAAAAGTAATGTCTGAATTTTTCTAGTGCATAGACCATGGCTAGGCCTTATCTTTCTGTCGTGTTATAGTTATGTTCTGAGTCTGATAACTTTCTTCTTGTGAACACTATTGGGTGATCCAAGTCTCCAGTTCCTGGCTACACCAAGATAGCTCCAAGTGTTATCACTAATGCATCTACATGCACGTGGAATGTCTTTTCCCAGTCTGGAAATACTAATATCGACACGGTAACCATATTTTCCTTCAAGGTATCCAGGCCGTGTTGACACTCGTCATTCAACTGAAACTTCATATCCTTCCTTAACAAATTTTCCATTGGTGTTTTTATCTATGCATATACTTTGATGAATTTACTGTAATATCCTGTGTTTCCTAGTGTTTCTCTTAGTTGACAAACTGTTTTTGGTGCTGGTAAGTTAACAATGACTGCGATCTTTGTCGGATCTACCAATAAACCTTGTTTGCATACTATGTGGCCCAATAGTATCCCAAACGGTGTTCCAAATGTGCATTTCTTGATATTCAGTGATATATGGCACTGTTTGCATCTTTCTAACATCATCCATAAAACTTCCACATGGTTTTTCAACAAGCTGTAGACTGTCCAATCATCCAGGTATACTTCAAGAAATTAATGGATGAATTCCTTAAATGCAACAATGACTACTCTGGAGAATATTGTTGGTGCATTCTTCAGTCCAAATGACATGACTGTGTACTGATAAGATCCCCGTTTTGTCACAAACATGGTCTTGTGTCTGTCCTCCTGTGCTATCTTAATCTGGTGGTAGCCCGAGAATCCACTAGTGAATGAACAAGCTTCATGTCCTCCCACGTTCTCTAACACTTCATCTATGAACGGTGTAGGGAATGGGTCATGTAGGAATGCATCGTTTAACTTCCTCAAGTTGACGAATATCCTGATCCTTCTTCCTTGTTTCTTGTCCTGTACTACCATCGAGCTTATCCATTCTGACTCCTCAACTAGTTCTATGATGTTGACTTTGAGCATCCTGTCGATCTCATCTTTAAATTTTTATTTATATACAGGGTTCAGTCTATAGGGTCGCTGTCTAATAGGTCTTGCTTAAGGTATGAATGGTATCTTCATTTGTCCCAGTTCTCCAACTATACCCTTCATCTCTGTGAATGTTGTGGGAAAGAGGTCACTGTATTCACATAATAACTATGTGATACTTTCTACTATTTTCTCATCCCAGTAATCTCCAATGCTGGCCATTTTGGGTTGCTTCACTGTCCCAATGTTAACTTTCTTTACCTTGATGGGCACAGAAATGAATTCTGATTCAAAGGTTGGGCCCTCCACATCTCTTTCTCCTTTTACTTATTTGATCTGAATATTGCACGGATCATCTTCATCTAGTGCTTCCTCTTGTACATGGTAACATGACAACAGTTCCTTGACTGTCTGTTTATTCTGTTTTTGTTCTTCTATGATAAATTCTATTTTTGGTTCTTTGAGGAATATTAGTCCTCTGATCTGTTTAAGGGATGCATCTATGTTGGGGTTCTCATGCTTGAATGAGAAAGTGACTGTGAAATTCTGTCGCAACGTCGTCCATGTCGTAGTTCCTTTGTGCAATTCCTGGTCCATATACCAATTCGCTAGTATTCTCTCTAGAGTATGTATGAAGTGATGAGGCCATTCCTCTGGTGGTGTCATTTTCCACAACGTTCTACATGCCTTCACATGTTCTGTTGGTGCTCTGTGTCCTTTTTATTTCTATTTTTTGTTGTTTTTCTGTTCTGCGTTGAACCTTATGCACAATAACCGCTTACATTGGTACCAGTCTGTGATTGTCTCTTTGTGTGCTCTCCACCATCTTGTCGGTGTGGCCTTTAGAGCTAATTCAAGTGCTAACAATCTCTGGTTTTCTAACAATACATCTTCGTACTGTTTCAAGAATGTTTCCAAATCATTTATTTCATGGAAGCTGGGTGGTTCTCTAATTTCTGTGCCTATCCATCTTACTGTGTGGTCTATTCTTGCACATCTTCACATGGGTACTTCGTGTAGCCTATGCTACTAGTTCTCTAAACTGGTTTTTGAGTCTTTTGCACATGAATTAATGCTCTGCCAACTGAGTACCCCATCTACAGTTGAGTTTACATAGTCCTCATCATGCACAATTGTTCTATACAACTGGCCGATTTCCTCTAAATCTAGGCAAGTAGGTTCTACAAACCTCTCCTCTTTTGATGGGTCTAATGGTGCGATGAACCTATATTCCCCAGACTCAAATGTCATTTTCCTGGTATTCAAATTGATTATGGCCTCGTTGTCAAATGCCCAATCCAGACCAAGCAAAGTCGGGTAAGGTGTTTTATCATCAACTATTTCAATGACTTCAAAATCTTCTTTAGTGCACACTCCATCAAGATGTATTGTTATTCCTTTCAGTCTACCTATTGGTAGGACTTTGTGCTGGTTTTCTAGTTTCAATTGAATAGGTGAGTATCCTAATGTGGGATCTCCCATGCATTGCCATGTCTTCTTTGTTAATACATTCACTTCGGATCCTAGATCCAGTATAATGTCTCCCATATTGAAATCCCTAATGTTAGCATTCAGTCTAAATTGCGTACTTGTTCTTTTCTTGTGTAGGTGATTAATTGTTTTAGGTTCTAGATTTCCTTCCATCTCGCTGCTACACTTTTGCAGGATGTTTTGAAATATTTTCACAGATGATGGATTACTTAATACTTTTACACATGATTGTAAAAATCCTTTGATTGTACTTACTTGTCCCGTGGGTTGCATTTCATTGGTATGATCCAATGATGGAGGCATCTCATATTCCGGTGCTTCCTTGTGTGTCTGCGCAGTTGAAGTCATCGTTGTGTCCTCCTTCTGAAATTATTGTCTGGCCTCCTTAAAGGTCTCCTTTTCCTTTTGTGCGTCGAACTTCTTTCTTGTCTCAGTGTTCTTCTTTACCCATTGGTTCTGTGTTGGCTCCTGTCGAACTATGTCAGTGCCTGTTTTAGCTCCTCCATGGGTAACTATGTTGATATTCTGTCCTTCATCCCTTTCTTTGGCTGAAATCCGTTGAACATTCTGATTGTTCTAGTTCCTCTTTTCCTGAATCTTCACTACTAGTGTCAGACATTCCTCTATATCGTGGTTTGATGCACAAAAATACATACAAGTTGTTGGTGGAAGAAGGAATTCCCTTGCATAATGTCCCGATTGTTGACAATTGTGACATGTGACTAGTCCTCTAGCTCATCTGAAACCTCCTCTGGCTCGTCATCCTCCTCTATAGCCTGCTTGATCGCCTCTCAATGCATTATACTGAGGTGCTTGATTATACTGCGCGGTATTGTACTGAGGTTGTGTTGGGTTGTACTGTGGATGTGCATTATTGTATGGTTGTTGTGTAGTATTATACTACTGTTGCGCAGTGGTGTATGGTGTTGGGGATTGATTGATCTGTGGCACTTCTTGCCTAGTCATCATTTTGTCTTGTACCCTATATGCATCTGATTTCCTTTCTCGCATCATCTCCATAGTTCTGCAATATTTATCATCCTGGCCCACTGACTTGCAAAAGGTGCAGTATGTTGTCTTTGGAACTATCTGGTATTTCTGCATCATCATGTAGTGATAAGGGTCATGACCCGATTTCTTTCATATTTCACACCATAATCCTCTCGTTGGTAATGGATTCGACATTCCTACTGCCATATACTGCGCAAACGTTGGGAATTCGTTCTTGTGGTGTCCTTTCTTCCTGCACAGGGTACACCAAATGGATTCTCGTTTGTCCTTGTTCTTATTCTGGTTCAACTGGAATGTGAGATTCTTAATCCTCCTTCAGTTCTTTTATAGCTGGGTTTGTCTGTTGGTACTGGTTTTCTTCTAGTTGCAAGGCTGCCATCAGAGCCTCTACCTACGTTTGAAATTTTTGTTTTTGTAAAGGGTATTTTAAGTGTGGGAGTAGTGAATTGACAAACAGGTGTCAATGTTTCATTTTGATCATGAGGTATTTTAACTTTCCATTTAGTCACTTGAATCTCTAGTCGATATCCCATATAGACTCTCCTGGTTTCTGTATTATTTCGATCATCTCGTTCATGTATTGATCCTCTGAAAGTAGATTCTGAAACTCATTAATCATTAACTTATTAATGTCTACCAGTGTCCTGGTCATCCCCCGAGGCATTTTTTGTGTCTAGACTCATGTACTAGTCTAGTGCGTGGTCTCTTAATGTAATATCTAGTTGCACGAGTTTGGTATCTTCATCAATGATCTATTTTTCTTCCCATATCTTTGCACAAATGAACAAGTGCTTCTCAGGGTCTTATGTTGCTTCTCCTCGAAATTCTGGTAACCTCATGGTAGGTTTGTGTCCTGCCATTCTGAATACTGAACTACTACCTCCTCCGCGTGGTGTAGATACTTGACAAGTGTTGCCTGAACTAGATCCTCTAGTTGTTTTTCCTTGTGTATATGTACTTCATGCTGTCGAAATTCCTTCGAAGTACGGTTGTCTAAATGGTTGACTTATCTTTTGTGTATTAGTCACACATGGGTTTATGGGTTCCACAGTGACATTAATATGGATAGGATGGCTTCCTTCTCCTCCTGTTCTTGGACCTCTCATTTTATTCTCATATGTTGTGCGTAGGATTTCCTCAATCTTCTCCATAGACTGGAGATCCTCTACCTCTTCCTCATCACTCGCCAAGCCTTCCCTCGCAGATATAACTCTCTTATTGGTGTTCATCTTGTATTGGTAGGGTACTCTGCTACGCGTCTTTCCCATTGACACCAAGATCCACTTGATCTGGTCTTCATCCATCATGATCGGGTCCAAGGGTTCCTCCTCCTTCTTTCCTTTATCCTTCCCTCCTTCCATTTATTCTCACTTTGTCAGTGCTTCCCTCCTTCCCCCATGTAGGCAGGGAAGTTTAGTTGTCTGATTCCATTGTCATTACCCCTTTGTTATATAACAGTATCTTAATAGAAGTATACAGGGATTAAATGTACCTTCCTCGAGGTCCACATAGAAATTATTTCTCCACTGCATTGTATGACTTCGTTGTGTCCATGAAAAACTCTGTTATGAAGCCTTCCACAATATTGTCAAGCCAAAAGTCCACTGTGCGGGTGAATTTTTTGTTCACCTCCTATAATTTCCCAATCTTTACTGGGTTCCAATCTAGCTATCGAACATGGTTCGTCACATGACTATCCTTCAACCTTAGTATCCACTCTTGCAGTAGATGTAGAAAATCACAGAAAAAGACTTCGTGTAAATCAGTAAAAACGTATTTCTCTAGATATTTGCGAGGTGTGATTCTAGGGTTTCTATTGTCTTTTTGTGCAAACTCTAGATCTTGGGTTCTCAACCAAGTTTTGATTTTTGCTTTTGTGGGATTCCACGGTCTCAACATCCCCTTCTAATGTCTCATTGCTCTCTTATTTTCTTTGCTCATTTCTCGCTCCTTCTATCTCATCTACTCAATCCTCCTCTGTTCCTTCCAATGAAAATAGAACCATTTGCTTGTTATTGATTACTAATTATACTCTATCATTTGATTTATTGACCCATGGTTCATGTCTTTCGGGTTTCCAACAAAAGCCTCTAAAACTATCGGCCCTCCTGGTAAACTAGAAGGCAACACAACAGCACGCAGAATACATCGTGTAGTCTCACCTAAGATAGATTTAATGGGTGGCTGTAAGGCTCATGTGTTTACAGCCTAGGATTGAGTGCAATATATGGGATTTGTATTTTGGACCATTTATTGCAATTTGTGATTGCAACCTACTTTTAATCACGACTTATTCCCTCAATATCTCAACAGTAATTAAGCAAGCAATGTAACAACTCATTCATTAATTAAGAATAACAAATAACTATTGAAAATATGGTAAAGATATGCATGCATCCATCCCATTACATAGATGTTACCGTGGTTCACCCCCTCTTGAGGCTACGTTCACAAACATATGTCTCTTGGCTCTTTTATTATGGTAGTTCTACATATCTAGTGTCGCGTGCTTACAATTATCCTCTGTAGGGTAAGATCTATATGAGGTGAACTAGATCGCACTAGGACCCTCAACCTGCGATGTAATCCTCATATCTTCCTTCTCTCCTCCCCTCTATCTCAACAACTTACAAAATAGTACATAACAACATTACAATTCGCATCGACTTGTGCATATCTATGATGTAACAATGCAAAACCCAACTAACAAGAAGGAACCCCCCTATGATACCTACGTATCTGTATTTATATATTTTGATCTCTTCATTCGTTTACAATATATTACCCAAACCCTAACCCTATCGACGTTAGGTATTCCTCCCATGCATGCATGTTGTTATTCCTTCCAGCTGTCACTTTCCTTGTGCACGCCTTCTTTCATGCACGCGTGCTGTGTCTTCCTCCAGTTGTTACTTCAATTTCTCCATTCCTTTTTTCCACATGGACGTCCTTCTTTCCACTTCGTCCTGCTGCCAACATCCACCAAACGACCATATATCCATTCAAGTAAAATCATTTCATGTTTATGTAGTGATTATCTCTAACACGAATATTCTCACAAAATGCAAGCTATCTCTCTTATTTTCCTGGGCCCTCCTGTGAGGGAGTTAAGCCTGGCCCCTCTCTCATGCCATGTTGAATTTTCAAGAGAGATGATCATATTGTGTGTGTATATATATATATATATATAAAATTTAATATGAAAAAGGATCAAAACTGAAAGATAGATATCCACATAACAACAAGATATATCGTCATGGAAATCCTGAAGGGGGAGAAAACCCTAAACTTTCATCAGTATACATTCCTCCAACATGTACAATGTCATACAATGCGCTTTCACAAATTCAAGACCAAAGAGACCCATACACGAACCAATAATAGCCTCTTAGATAAGTGTGTACTACTCTCTTGTAATTATATTCAATGAGTGGTCAAAATGAATCGATATAACCTCTATTTATACTCTAAAAGATCTAAAAGACATGAATTATCAATAAACCCTCTCACAATTACACTCAAGAATGAAAAAAAAAATTACACTTAGGGATAACTTTTGAAATTACATAAAATCCCAACACTCCCTCTTAATGAGGAAAGTTTTCTATCTGGCATAGACTCTAACATTGTCTCC
Source organism: Picea mariana (assembly GCA_032191745.1). Taxonomy (NCBI): domain Eukaryota; kingdom Viridiplantae; phylum Streptophyta; class Pinopsida; order Pinales; family Pinaceae; genus Picea; species Picea mariana. Next base: position 102,684 of record JASDQU010240990.1, read on the forward strand.
ATCCACACGATCTCATGACCATTGATTTTCGGACACACGAATCTATACATGACAGGAAATCCATAGTGACTTCACATCATGCATCTAGGGCTGATGGGTAGCTCTCCAATAGTGACAACATGTCATCATGAGACTATCTAGTTTTCCGTAGAAAACTCAGATATCTTATGCATGACATCCACTACCCTATGATAACACTTGTACCTTATCTCTTCAGCATGCATCGAAGGTTGGTGGGTATATCTCCAATAGATACAACATGTCATCATGACATACACTACCATGTGATAACATATGAAGCCATCACTCCCTTTGAAGAGGGACTACGTCGATCATGTCCCTAAAGTACTCAAAATTCATCCTTGACAATGGATTTGTCATCACATCCACAACATGCTCATTGGTAACCAGATATTGGGGCCTCACTCCTCCCTTTTGCACCATATCCCTAATATAGTGATACCTGATTTAGATATTCTTCAACCTATCATGAAACATCAGGTTCTCTAAAAACTTTATAGAACTCTGGTCGTGGCACAATATATAGGTCACCTCCATCACAATATCGAATAATCCAGTCAAAAATTTCCAAAAAACTATTTCTTCGCGACTTCTTAAACATTCTTCCACATGCTCTACCTCAGTTGTAATGCGTGCTACACATGACTGCTTCTTCTCGATCCATGAAATCATGCCGGATCCCAAAGTGAAGGAACATCCCAATGTACTTTTCTGGTTTGCAACAATACTAGCTCAATCTAAATCTAAATATGCAAGTAGAGCGATCTCATTGTCTGCAACATACTTGAGCACATAATCCATTGTACCTTTAAGGTACTTCATCACATGTTTTAATGCAATCAAGTGAATACGTCTAGGGTCAAACATGTACCGACTCAGGGTGTTCACAACAAAACATATCTCTAGTTGTCTATTCATCAAATACATCAATGATTCAATTATACTCCTGGATAATGTAGCATCCACAGCCTATGAAGTCGTATAATCCAACAAATTCATATTTGATGCAATTGGTGTAGCCATTGATTTACAGTCCAACACCTCGAACCTCTTCAGGATCTCCACAACATATTTTCCATTGTCGAGAAAGATCTCATTTGTCATACTTCTAATCCCAAATATTAATGTATGAGACTAAGATCCTTCTTGTCATGATCAAATTCCAAATCCCTCCATCACTGAAAACAAACCCTATTTTCAATTATGCCTTAGTGGTTGCTCCCTCTATGACTGAGGAAAAATCCATACCCCATCCCTCATGACAGGATGCCTCCTCTATGAACCCTGATTCTATCATGAATAGAAGGCATTCACAACTGTATCCCAATCAACATATTAGTGTAAAAAGTATTCAGAATAGAACATCATCTGCATCACTAGTTCCTCATGTCTTCTATAATTGCAACAACAGATTTTACGGACACCTCTCTACGCAACAATAACATTGCCTCTTTTCCATTTTTTCCCCTTGCATATTTCCAAACGTACCTTCACAAACTCAGACACCCGAATCAGGGTTCTTTTCATCCAATAGGTTTCTCTTTGCATTCCCAATTGGTTATACAGTGGATTTCCATTCAATTGATCACCTCTTTCCTAGGCATTACTTCCAATGACAAATTGTAGGTAATCCAAAACACGGAAACCACAATTCTTATCCTTCCTTTTTACCAACGTAATCATTCCAATGTTACACTTTTCCATATGCATTTCTCGTGAATATCATTTGTCATAAACATGCACCATCATTTCAAATGATCGTGACATACTTAATAACGCCAAACAATTTGTATCATAACTAATGTTGACTATGCCAAAGACTTGGCTCCAATCAGATACAAACGTAAAACATGAACAAGGTTTGACTCCCAAAGAATTAATTTGGTAGTTTCACAACTCGTCTTTATCCCTAGCCTTCAAAATAGTTTAGGCTATAATACCAAACTGATACCAAAATGATGCAACACTAATGCTTCCCACAATGTACAAGAAGGAGGGATGGCCCCTATAGGCTTACATTGCACGTATAAAATAGTCACGACAATATATTCTTGTATAGGTCTCTCTCATAATCCTCTATAGCATATTTATTAACACCATATTGTCATCAAATGAATTCACATTTCACATTATACAAATTACTCCCACAACATTCCCATGCTCATAAACCCACTGACATTTTATCAATATACAGTGTCATCATCTGCGTTGGAGGATTTGAAACAATGTCATATTATTTCTCTTCCTCATGGAAATTCCATTACTTGGAGATTTTGAAACGATTCCATCAGTCATTTTCATCGCTACTAGCACCGCTTGGTGCACATAGTCACATCCAAAATTAAATAGATTGAAAATTGGAAATCCCATTTTGTCTCGCCCGTGATCACCTTATCAATTCGATCCCATGATTTTTTACATTATCATTCAATTTTTTGATTCTTAATCTTTTACCAACTCACCACATAGAGTATTTAATACACCTTCATGTGTTTTCCACTCATCAATGAGTTCAAACATATCCACACAGGGAGAAGATCCATTCTTTATCTCAAGAAAAACAACTACCATCCATGAGGTCTTTGTGCAAGCACCTTCTCTTTATGATGACCATGATCAATGACTCAGCCTTGTCCCACTACTAGGAAACAGTTATAGGTCAATACTCCATGCAATAAGCTTTCACAACAACACATGATTAAAATAGAGTCTACCTAGAAAGCAGTGAATCTTCCACACCTTTCCCCAAGCTTCCATGCTCAGGACTCAACCGGTCTTCATCCGTGAACAAATCTTCAATTTGTAGGTAATGATATCATTATGTGCCACACATTACACCAGAGCTCTATGAACATCTTCATAATAGCACCACAACAAGCCAAGACCATTGTACTAATTAGCAATGAGGCCTAAAAAAGAATTTAAGAAAGAAAAATAACCATTGATGTTGTAGTATGAGAAACAAGTTTATTATTATTATTAGTACCATTACTAATCGGTCCCCATGCTTCAAAATCTTCTGATGGAGGATATGTAAGTTAACCAACATATTATGATCTAGTAGTATGGGAACTTCCAATCCACTACGACCTTTCTATTTCTTTGTTTGCACATGTTGATTTTTCCATATCTCATTCAACATCCAGGCACTTTCTCACAGAGAGTCACCATCCTTCATATGTTGTAATTTATATACTTCCACCAACACTTCTTGTTGTTTCTAAGGTAATCAGATGGAAGGGAAAATCATGAATTACATCCTTGGCTCCCAGGATCATAAAAGTGCATGTAGATTGAACCTTTCTGCTTCTGAGACTGATTACAAAGAGAATGGAGTCATACTACTTCGCCTCTTAAACACCATCCCTACTCCACTTGGAATTAAATTCATAAGTTCCTATTATGAGAATTTCGCCTCTCCTAGTGAGCATCAATGGTGCACAATATTGTCATGATGAAGTATAAACCTCACTACACAAGAAGATCGGCATGATCAATTCCATCTCATAGGGTTTACAATCTTTTCAAGTAGCATGGATATGAATAAATTTCTCTCACAATGAATAGCGAGCAACCCAAGGAGAGTTCTATAACTCACTACAAGGATCCGACAACTAGATGTATAGCTACAACAACTTTCATGAAGCACATTGAGCAGCTAGAGGTAAAATTCATGCCTCGCTTCCTCGGACAAGTCCTTAGAATTTGCTTGTAAATCCAAGGGTTCTCATATGCATGCAATAACTCTCTGTGAATTAGGTACTTGAAAGTATGAAACCCATTTAGTTTATCATGTAAGCATTATCTTGTGCATGCTCACAATCTCCCTCAATTCAAGCTCAGTGAATTAAAACATTGCTCTATGACAAGCCTATGCAAAGCTTATTTTTATCATCTTCAAATTAGGCACTAACATGTTTTTGGTCTATTCCACTCAAAGCTATCTACCATTTCTTTGGGCCCAAGCCCAATCCTTCTCTGCATAATCGACGCCCTCCTCCACAAAACAACCATGTATCCATTCAAGTAAAATCATTTCATTTTTACCCAGTGATTATCTCTAACACAAGTATTCTCACAAAATGAAAGATATCTCTCTTATTTTCTCGGGCCCTCTTGGGAGGGAGTTAAGCCCGCTCCTACTATGATACCATGTTGAATTTTCAAGAGATATGATCATATTGTATATATATATTATTATTTAACATGCAAAAGGATCACAACTGAAAGATAGATATCCACGTAACAACAAGATATATCCTCATGGAAACTCTCAAGGGGGAGAAAACCCTGCAAAGTTTCCTTAGTATAGATTCCTCCAACATGTACAATGACATACAATTCTCTTTCACAAAATCAATACCAAAGAGACCCAGACACGAACCAAGAATAGCCTCCTAGATAAGTGCGTAGTACTTTCTTGTACTTATATTCAATGAGTGGTCAAAATGACTCGATATAACCTCTATTTTTACTCTGAAAGACCTAAAATACCTAAAAGACATGAATTATCAATAAACCCTTTCATAATTACACTTAGGAATAACCAATACAATTACACTTAGGAATAACTTCCAAAATTACATAAAATCTCAACAGAAATCACCTAGGGAGTAGATTTGTTGAATATGTTGTTCCAAGGCCTCGTCCTTGGGAGGGTCCTTTGATTCCTTCATGTGTGTAGATCCCCTCCTTGGTTGAGTGACAAAGTATTGTGAACACAAAATAACTATCAAGACGAAGGAGTCCTCAATATATGTAGTGTGATTTTGTTAGGTTCCTAACTCGCACATAGGTAGAACAATATATTCAGATGTAATAAAGGTCAATATTAATAAGGCCTTTCAAAAAAATAGAATAAGTCGAATGTAAGAAGACCTAATAGAAGCTTCTGCTTCTAGAAGGATATTCCTCTAGATGCTTTTTTGATAGAAATATTTAGTATAAATTGGAGTCGAGGGTATGAGAACCCTAGCTTGGATATTATTGTAATAGAGATCTGCTCAACTGGAGGTTGCCCCCTCGAAGAGGCCCGTGAACATTTCTTTCAGAATCAAAGTGTTATTTCTGTTGTTATTCTTATATCATTCCAGTGCTATTGTGGTGATTGTTCTAGTTATATTTCTTTTATTCTACCATTTCTAGAATTTTATTTATGTTCTACATACTTTTTATATCTGGTATATTACAAGTGCTATTAGAGCACTTTCCTCGGCAGAAATTGTGGGTTAATTTATTTTTTTTAGGGTAGAGACATATTCTGACGTCTTTAAGCCACAAAGATCTATCGTTACATGCATAAAACCGTGGTTGATGGATTCATACATGCAGGAAATACAAGTGGTACTTAAGCGCACATCTGTTGGCCACCGTTGTAACCCCTGTTGGTACCCCTTCAAGTGGTAGCACATCAGATAACACTTGTGTATGGATCAGCCTAGATTACCTGAAGCCCTCTTAAGATAAACCAATCGGTCGCCTAACTGCTATAGTTCCACCGAGAACAATACTCTGAAATATACTCTCTATTATTTGGGTAGTCAGGTAGTATGGCTAAGGGTATGATCTATCCTCCTTAGTTAGTTCCCTCAGATATTGGGCCAAGTACTACTGTTGGACCCCGCATGTATATTAGAGAGCTATAGCACAGTGAAAGCCCTTGAATACCTAACCCTTGGGAACATAAACATGAAAAAATTAAAACAGACAAGATCGCTTGTCACGCAGCTATGTTTAGGTTGCCAAATAACTACACACTTATTCCTAGTTAAGCATTTGGGAATTTCATCACTGTAGTATTCTTTAGATCAAAGTATAACTTTGCGGGTGTAAAAAAAAAACTGATAAAAAAAAATGAGTCTAGAAATTTGTGCACGATTATTTGAGACCTATTCCATTGGATTCATCTCTTCGCCCTTATCACATTCATACATATTATTTTTCAGCAAAAGTTTTGACCCCACCAGCCCCATTTCAGTTTCCTCATCATCATGGCCCATACCTGTAGCCAAGACCTGGAATCTCGCTTCAATACTTTGCAATATAATTTCACTGAGATCCAACAAGAAGTGAAACAACTTAGTGCCAATGTTGTCTCCCTCAATACATCCATGCAGTCCTCAATGGAGGAAATCAAACAAGACCTGAGTACCCAGCTTGAATCTGTCGTTTCGATGCTCTGCACCAAGATGCATATCCCTATAGATAACCGTTTATCTGACCCACATTCAGATACTAAGGCTGAACATTCCTCCAACTTTCAACACCATCACTTTCAACATGACCTACGCCTTCCGCGGGTGGATGTGACCAAATTTTATGGCTTGGATCCCATTGGTTGGGTAACCCAAATGGAACATTATTTCTCTTTATACGACATTACATATGACTTGGACAAACTCTGGTATGGTGTTCTCTATCTAGATCAAGAACGTTGGCACTGGTGGTAATGGAGAAAAACTTCCCGTCAAGGGTATATTGCTTGGACACAATTTGTGGCAGAGATTTATGAACACTTTGACACTAACGCCAACCATTTGGACCATTTGACAAAGTTGAAACAATAAGGAACAATGGAATACTTTATAACTGCTTTTGAGCGCCTGACTTTTCGGACAGAGGGCATGTCTGATGCCTTTTTTCGAGAGTGTTTTATCAGTGGCCTCAAGGATGAGATTCAGGCCCAAGTACTCATGGCTCGGCCTCAGAGTTGGGTGGAGGCTATTAAAATAGCTAAATAAGCACAACAGGTTGTATATTCTCAAAACTGGAAAACCTCCTTTATCCCTCACACTAAACTAGTAAATCCCACTACTCCCTCCACTCCACTAAAGATCCAAAATTTGACCAGGGATGAAATGGCTAAAGGCCAACTCAAAGGACTTTGTTATAATTGTGATGACAAATATTTCCCGGGCCACAAGTGTAAGGAACAAAATAATTTTATGGCCATATCAGAGGATATTTTGGAAGAGGATGTTGAAACTCCCCTTGTGTCTAAGTCACCTGAAACCACTGAAATAACCCCTCCCTCAGATCCTCCTGAAGTAGAACTGGTCATTTCCCTAAATTATCTCACTAGCTTCTCTACTTCCCAAACCCTCAATATCATTGGTTACATCAATTATAGGAAGGTCATCATTCTGGTTGATAGTGGAAGAACCCATAACTTTATTCATCGCCGCATTGCCCAAGAAACTCATTGCTACATCCATGCCATCAATAATTTCCAAATCATGATTTCCAATGGTGGATTCATGAAATGTGGAGGGCATTGTGAAAATGTGTGTTTCCAAATTGGTGACTACCACCTCAAATCTCATATGTTTGCTATCGACATGGGCAATTGTGACATTGTGTTGGGTGCAGACTGGCTAAGGAATTTGCATCCCATTCTCATGGATTTTAAGGAATTAACCATGCAATTCGACTGGGAGGGCAAACAATATAAGTTCCAAGGCATCATTGTTGGTTCATCTGAGATCATTAGTTCCCATCACATGGAAAAGATGCTCAAAAAAGGCCATTCTGGTTTTATTGCCCAACTCCATGCCATACAAGAAACAAAGACACCCTCAGTGCCGCAGGAACTCCAATCCATCATTTATAAACATCAAGTGGTCTTTTCCACTCCCCAGGGAATCCCTCCTTCCCATCGTGTTCATGATCATTCCATTCCCCTTGTGCCAGGAAACCTTCCTCCCAATATCCGTCCGTATCGTCACCCCTTTTCCCAGAAAAATGAAATTGAGAAAATGGTCTAGGAACTCCTTAACGCAGGTGTTATCTGCCCTAGTATGAGCCCCTATTCTTCTCCTATGGTCATGGTCCTGAAGAAAGAAGGTTCTTGGTGAATGTGTCCTGAATTTTGTTCCCTCAACAAACTTACCATTAAATACAAATTTCCCATCCCTATCATTGATGACCTATTGGATGAATTGAGTGGCGCCCAGTTCTTTACTAAACTCGATCTTCATTCTGGCTACCACCATATATGTATGAAAGAGGCAGGCATTCCCAAGGCTTCCTTTAGAACTCATGAGGGCCACTATTAGTTTTTGGTCATGCCCTTTGGCTTGTGTAATGCCCCCTCCACCTTCCAAATCCTCATGAATCATGTCTTCCTTCCTTTTCTCCATCATTTTGTCTTAGTTTTCTTTGATGATATCCTCATCTATATCAAAACCTAGACAAACCATATTTCCCATGTGGATCGAGTTCTCCATCTACTCTCTCAGCACCAACTTTTCCTGAAACAATCTAAATGTGATTTTGGCGCCTCAGAAGTCGAGTACTTGGGTCATCTGGTTTGCAAGGAAGGCATCAGTGTGGATCCTAAAAAAATTGAATCTATGCAAGACTGGACTCACCCAAAGACTCTCAAAAGCTTGCGTGGATTTCTGGGCTTAACATGTCATTATCGTAAGTTTGTTAAGAATTATGGAAAGATTGTAGCACCTCTCACTACACTCTTAAAAAAGAAATATTTCACTTGGACTCCAGACGCAGCTCAAGATTTTCAAACCTTGAAGATGGCCATGTGCACCAGTCCAGTCCTGGCACTTCCTAATTTCACAAAGACCTTTGTCTTGGAATGTGATGCTTCAGGGAAAGGAATTGGGGTTGTCCTTATGCAAGAGGTTCAACCTTTGGCCCGTTACCAACAAGCAACTGTCTGAAATAAATCTAGGAAAATCAATATATGAAAAGGAAATGTTGGCTATTATGCATGTTGTTGATCTATGGCGTCCTTATCTATTGGGGCAATGCTTCCAAATTAAGACAGACCATCAAATCCTCAAGTATTTTCTAGAACAATGCATTTCCTCCCCGAAGCAACAAAAATGGGT